>CAUPSL010000731.1:0-89244 GCA_963514005.1 Raja brachyura | reverse complement strand
AGGCAGGGACTATCCCAACGTTTAAGAAACAGTTATAGACAGGTACATAGATAGTACAGGTTTAGAGGGATAGGGACCAAACGCAGGCAGGTGAACTAGTGTTTCAGTTTAGTTTATTGTCACGTGTACCGAGGTACAGTGAAAAGTTTACAATCGAGCCGTCCAGTGTACAGATACATGATAAGGGAATAAGGTAAAGTGCAAGGTAAAGCCAGCAAAGTCCGATCAAGGATAGTCCGAGGGTCACCAAGGAGGTAGATGGGAGGTCGGGACTGCTCTCTAGTTGGTGAGAGGACGGTTCAGTTGCCTGATAACAGCCGGGAAGAAACTGTCCTGAATCTGGAAGTGTGCGCTTTCACACTTCTGTACCTCTTGCCCGATGGGAGAGGGGAGAAGAGGGAATGGCCAGGGGTGAGACTGGCCCTTTATTATGCTGCTGGCCTTGCTGTTGGTTTGTGTGATGGTCCGGGCTGCGTCCACAATTCACTGCAATTTCTTCGGTCTTGGATGAAGCTGTTCCCAAACCAAGCCGTGATGCATCCCGATAAAATGCTTTCTCTAGATGTAGATGGGACATATTCTTCAGTTGCCATTCTGTAGCTGTGACATGTTTGTTGGCATGGTAAGTTGGCCGAAGGGCCTGTTTTGCTCGCTGTCTGACTTCTCTCTGTGACTGCATTTGTTGGGGTGTTGTACAGTGAGTAGTTCTCTCCTCCACAGCCCAGTGATGGAGGCGTTTGGAAACGCCAAGACCGTTTACAACAACAACTCCAGTCGCTTTGGGAAATTCATCCAGCTTGACTTCTCGGAGAGCGGGAATATTGACGGAGGCTGCATCATAGACTGTATCCTTCCCCAGCTCCCCTGGTCATCGTGTGTCCACACTCGCCCCTCTACTGACCTCTCACAGAGCATCCACGCACTGGGCAAAGTGCCCGAGAAACTCAGCGGGTCAGGCAGTATCTGTGGAGGGGACACAAAACGACTGCTTGACCCACTGAGTTCCTCCAGCAGCTGCAGTTACTTGTGTGTCCTGGTGACAGAGAGAGGAAGGGTCATGGTGATGGGGTGAGCGGTCATGAGGGCTCATAGGATGAGGGGTGACGGGGAGGGGGTCATGGGGATGGGGTGAAAGGTCATGGGAGGGGTGAGGGGTCATGGGGAGGGGTGGACGTTGAGCAAGGTGGAGTGTGAGCGGTTGTAGCCGTCGTCTCCCGCGTGACGTGGTCAGAGTAGACCGTGAGAACCCTTAACAGAGGCGCAGATCTGCTGGAGAAGGTGAGCAGCTCGTCAGCGTTGCCCATCCAGGACGTCGCTCCGGCCCCCCGGTGTCCCCCCCCCCCCCAACACCACCCCAGGACAGCCGAGTCTGTCCCCCCTCCCCTTGCGCACCATGTCCCTGCCTCCCGTCTCCCCCCCCCCTTCTGCTCTTCACTCCCACTCCCTGCGCCCCCACTTCTCCCCCCTGCAAGAGTTCCACCTATTTCTCTTCCTGTCTCCTGACCCCCCCCCTGCACACTGACCCCCATCATGTTCCCCAGAACCGGGTGGTGCGGCAGGTTCCGGCCGAGAGGAATTTCCATGTCTTCTACGCGCTGCTGGCCGGGTTGGAGCCCGAGCAGAAAGGTGAGTGACCCGCCACCCCGCAGACTGACCGAGTGACCCATGATCTCGTGGAGCGCCAGTCGACTTATGACCCCACGGGGATAGTGACGGGTGATGGGAGTGGGGTGGGTGAGGGAGGGGTGGGGTGAGGGTGGGTGATGGGAGTGGGGTGGGAGGGGTGGGTGAGGGGGGAGGGGTGGGTGATGAGGGGGGAGGGGTGGGTGATGGGGCGGGGTGAGGGTGGGTGATGGGAGAGGGGTGGGTGAGGGGGGAGGGGTGGATGAGGGGGGAGGGTGGGTGAGGGTGGGTGATGGGGCCGGGGTGAGGGTGGGTGAGGGGGGCGGGGTGGGTGAGGGGGGTGGGTGAGGGGGGTGGGGGAGGGGGATGGGGGTGGGGTGGGGAGGGGGGTGGGTGAGGGGGGGTGGGGTGGGTGAGGGGGGCGGGGTGGGTGAGTGACGGGGGCGGGGTGGGTGATGGGGAATGGTGAAGGCGGGGGGGGGGGGGCGCTTCACACACCCAGCTTCACCGCTCTCTCCCCCGGTTGTCTCCCCCGATACTGTTAGCTGTGCTGGATTGTCTGGAGCGGTGGAGTTCCGTTACCTGCAGCAGTGGGCGGGGGATGCGAGGGCCACTCTGGAGGACAGGCAGCTGTTTGACAAAGTGATGGTGAGTGGGGGGCGCACGAGGGTGATGGGGGACAGAGGGGGGGGCGGCATGGGGGAAAGGGGTGGGGCTAGGGAGAGATGGGGACGGGGGGGCATTGAGGGAGAGGGGAAACGGGGGGGGGGAGATGGGTGGAGAATGGTGCGCCCCGCTGTCTCTGACCCCGGTGTTCGTGTACCCAGGGGTCACTGCAGGTGCTGGGCTTCACGGGGCCCGAGGTCCAGGATGTGATCCGGCTCCTGGCTGCCGTTCTTCAGCTGGGAAACATCCGCTTCCTCACCGCCGCCGGGGCCCAGATCGCAATACAGGAGGTACCTGGGATCAGGGGTCGTGGGTCGGGGTCAGGGATTGGGTCGGGGGTCACAGTTGATGCAACGTCAGTGGGAAAGGAACCCCCCCCCCCACTCGATCGCTCCGCCAGCTTTACCCTTGTTCATCTGTTTGTCTCTGTACCCTTTCTATCCCCCTCCCTTTTATACATCTTCTATTTCCTTCCCTCTCTCACTCTTATTATCTCTCTCTCTCTCTCTCTCTCTCTCTCTCTCATCTCTCTCTCTCTCTCTCTCTCTGTCTCTCGCTGCCTCAGTTCCATCCTGAGTACAGGTTCTGTCTGTGTGGAGTGTGCACGATCTCCCTGTGACTGTGTGGGTTTCCCCCGGGTGCTCCGGTTTCCTCCCACACTCCAAATACGGCGGGTGGGTGGGTTAATCGTCCCGGTGATTGTTGTCACGGGGACCTTGAGTGCAGTGTGTTGGCAGCCGATACACAGGGTATACAAAGAGTCGCCACCTATACGGCACCTACAATTATAGACCTAATGGTCAAGCTAGGATCTCAGCCCCCCCCCCCTTCCCCAACCCACCAGGTCCCCCTTCATTCTCAGTCTTTGGCCGGCCTTCGGCTCTCTCGCGTTGTGTGTGGGTGAGGGTAGAATCTGGAGGTTGGTGGGCACGTGGAGAGAATGACGTGGGAGTATTGTGCTGGTCCAGAGTCGATGTTCTGAAGGGTATCGGTTACATCCACTGAGAGATAGGGAATAGAACAGTTCTCTGCTGCGTGATTGATTCAGTAACACGGCACTATCTCCATGATCCCCCCCCTCCCCCTCTCCCACCTCTGAACCCTCCCTGTCTCCGCCCCCCGACCTTCCTCTCTCTCCCCCAACTTCCCCACTCCCCCCAACCCACCCCTCTCTCTCCCCTGACCCCCCACCGACTCTCCCATTGCCTTCCCCAACCCCCCCACCCTTCCTCTCTCCCTTCCAGAGCTCTCCGTTCTCAGCGAGCTTCTGGGATTGGACGCAGTCCAGGTGGCCGAAGTGCTGACCCATCGCTCGCTGATCCTGAGAGGCGAAGAGATCAGTCCCCCCTTGACCACCGAACAGGTGGGTGCCCACCCCCCCGACTCCCACCACCCCTTCCCACTGCGCTCCCTGTCCATGGCAACCGCTCATGCCACCACCGCACTGTGCCCTCTCTGTGCTGCCGGTCAGTGGTCACTGCCTGTCCAGTGTCAATGGTCACTCTGGCCCCTATCTCCATGACCCCCGCACTCTGCCCACTGTGTGCCAGTGGTCACTCTGCCTGCTCTGCCTGGTCAGAAGTCACTCTGGCCCCTCTGTGTCCAGGCAGCCAGTTCCCGGGACTCTCTGTCCATGGCCCTCTACTCCCAGTGCTTCTCCTGGATCATCAGGAAGATCAACGCCAGGATCCGCGGTCCCCGCCACTTCAAGTCCATCGGCATCCTCGACATATTCGGCTTTGAAAACTTTGAGGTGAGCGGGAACTGGGGATAGGGGTCAGGAAGGGGTTGGGTCCTGACCTCTGCATCCAACCCCTGTTCTGGATCAGCTGATGGGTCAGGGGTCAGAGAGTGGAGATGTGTGTGGGGGAGTGGGGAGGAGTTAGAGGTGAGCTATAGTTTGGGGGTGAGGGATCATTGGGTCAGTGGCGGAGGAGGGATGAGGAGGGGTCAGTGGTGGGGGAGGGGTCGTTGGGTCAGTGGTGGGGGAGGGGAGACTGATGCCTCTCCCCCACAGGTCAATCGCTTTGAACAATTCAACATCAACTTTGCCAATGAGAAGCTGCAGGAATATTTCAACAAACACATCTTCTCCCTGGAGCAGCTTGAGTACCACAGGTGGGTCCAGCCCTCCCCACCACCCCAATCCCCCCTCACCCCAACTCACTTACCCACCCCCACCGTCCCTCATCGACCCTCCCCCACTAAACCCACCTCCCTCACCCCCATCCCCCCCCCCTCTCACCACCCGTCACCTAGTCACACCCCACCTCATCTCCTTTGAGCAGCTTGAGTACAACAGGTGGGTCCAACCGTCCACCCTCCCCACCACTCCTCCCAGCCCCCACCCTCACTGTCAACCCCCTACCCAACCCCGCCCCGACACCCAGTCACACCCCCACACAGCACCCAACTCACCCCCCCCCCCCCCCCCCCAACCGTCCCGGGTCCCCGCCAAGGCCGCTCGCTACTGGACACGTTCCCCCCCCCCCCCCCCCCCCCAATTGCGGCTCCTGACCTGTGCTCTGCCCACAGGGAGGGGCTGAGCTGGGACATCATCGACTGGATGGACAACGCCGAGTGTTTGGACCTGATCGAGAAGGTTGGCACCTGAGGGGTCAAAGGACGGGAGGGTCAACTGATGGGGGCCGAGGGGTCAGGGACCGAGGGTCAAAGGACAGGGGCGGGGGCCAGGACAGGAGGGTCAACAGTTGGGGTCAGGGACCGACGGGGTGAAATGCTGAGAGACCACTTGCACCCTGACCTCTGGCTGGGGCAGGGCCAAGGACGGGGTACTTCAACCCCCCTCCCCCCTCAGTGCTGGACCACACGGGGCAATCTGTCGCCCAGTGGGTGGGGGGCATCTGCGTCGGGGTTCTCCCCTCAGCTCAGAGCGGGCAGACGGCGTGAACCACACGACCCTCGGCCTCTGACCCACTCTAGTGACTGGCTACACCCGTGTCCAGGGACCCCTCCGGTCCAGGGGTTCTCGGCAGCACGGACCCCGTCTGGCTGAGACAGAAAAATAGGTCCAAGACTAGGCCATTTGGCCCTACGAACTAGTGCTGCCATTCACTGTGATCACGGCTGATCATCCACAATCAATTCCCCAAAGGAGCACTGCAACGTTCTCGGAATGATTGGGTCGGTCATTGCTGGGACAACTGTGAAACTACAACAATCTGACATTTGAAGCTCTGGAAGTCCAATGGTCTCTCTCCCTCTCCCCCTGTAGAAGTTGGGTCTTCTATCTCTGATCAATGAGGAGAGCCGTTTCCCTAGGGAACCGACGTCACTCTGCTGGAGAAACTGCACAGTCAGCATGCGGTGAGTAGGCTGGGGTCATGGACTGGGGGCAGGGATGATGAACTGAGGTCAGGGACTGGGGGTCATGACCTCAGGCAGGGACCATGCAGGAGACTCCAAATCCGTTGTTTACTCTTCCCCCTCCTGTGAGCCGGTGCCCGTGAGTGCCCGTGAGTGTGAGTCAGTGCCCGTGAGTGTGAGCCAGTGCCCGTGAGTGTGAGCCAGTGCCCGTGAGTGTGAGCCAGTGCCGTGAGTGTGAGCCAGTGCCCGTGAGTGTGAGCCAGTGCCCGTGAGTGTGAGCCAGTGCCCGTGAGTGTGAGCCAGTGCCCGTGTGTGTTACAGACTAACTCCGTCTACGTGAAGCCGCGGCTCAGCGACTCTCAGTTTGGGATCCGACATTACGCAGCCGAGGTGAGTCCCTGCTAAATCCGCGCGGCATCTCCCCTGTGGTCACGACTGGACCAGACTGCTCCACCCCTGGACCAGACCCGCTCCAACCTCCACCCCTGGACCAGACCCGCTCCACCTCCACCCCTGGACCAGACCCGCTCCACCCCTGGACCAGACCCGCTCCACCTCCACCCCTGGACCAGACCCGCTCCACCTCCACCCCTGGACCAGACCCGCTCCACCCCAGGACCAGACCCGCTCCACCCCAGGACCAGACCCGCTCCACCCCAGGACCAGACCCGCTCCACCCCAGGACCAGACCGCTCCACCCCAGGACCAGACCCGCTCCACCCCAGGACCAGACCCGCTCCACCCCAGGACCAGACCCGCTCCACCCCAGGACCAGACCCGCTCCACCCCCTGGACCAGACCCCGCTCCACCCCTGGACCAGACCCGCTCCACCCCTGGACCAGACCCGCTCCACCCCTGACCAGACCCGCTCCACCCCTGGACCAGACCCGCTCCACCCCAGGACCAGACCCGCTCCACCCCAGGACCAGACCCGCTCCACCCCAGGACCAGACCCGCTCCACCCCAGGACCAGACCCGCTCCACCCCAGGACCAGACCCGCTCCACCCCAGGACCAGACCCGCTCCACCCCAGGACCAGACCCGCTCCACCCCTGGACCAGACCCGCTCCACCCCTGGACCAGACCCGCTCCACCCCTGGACCAGACCCGCTCCACCCCTGGACCAGACCCGCTCCACCCCTACCCTGGACCAGACCCGCTCCACCCCTACCCCTGGACCAGACCCGCTCCACCCCTACCCCTGGACCAGAACCCGCTCCACCCCTACCCCTGGACCAGACCCCCTCCACCCCTGGACCAGACCCGCTCCACCTCCACCCTGGACCAGACCCGCTCCACCTCCACCCTGGACAGACCCGCTCCACCTCCACCCCTGGACCAGACCCGCTCCACCCCTGGACCAGACCCGCTCACCCCTGGACCAGACCCGCTCCACCCCGGGACCAGACCCCCTCCATCTCCACCCTGGACCAGACCCGCTCCCACCCCCGTCCCGGGACCAGACCCGCTCCGCCCCTGGACCAGACCCGCTCCGCCCCTGGACCAGACCCGCTCCGCCCCTGGACCAGACCCGCTCCGCCCTGGACCAGCCCGCTCCGCCCCTGGACCAGACCCGCTCCGCCCCGGGACCAGACCCGCTCCACCCCCGCCCCGGGACCAGACCGCTCCACCCCCGCCCCGGGACCAGACCCGCTCCACCCCCGCCCGGGACCAGACCCGCTCCACCCCCGCCCCGGACCAGACCCGCTCCACCCCTGACAGACCCGCTCCACCCCTGGACCAGACCCGCTCCACCCCCGCCCCGGGACCAGACCCGCTCCACCCCCGCCCCGGACCAGACCCGCTCCACCCCGCCCGGGACCAGACCCGCTCCACCCCCGCCCCGGGACCAGACCCGCTCCACCCCCGCCCCGGGACCAGACCCGCTCCACCCCCGCCCCGGGACCAGACCCGCTCCACCCCCGCCCCGGGACCAGACCCGCTCCACCCCCGCCCCGGGACCAGACCCGCTCCACCCCCGTCCCGGGACCAGACCCGCTCCACCCCCACCCCTGGACCAGACCCGCTCCACCCTTGGACCAGATCCGCTCCACCCCCGCCCCCGGGACCAGACCCGCTCCACCCCCGTCCCGGGACCAGACCCGCTCCACCCCCACCCCTGGACCAGACCCGCTCCACCCGCACCCCTGGACCAGACCCCTCCACCACTCTGTTTCCATTCCAGGTCATGTACGATGTGCACGGGTTTTTGGAGAAGAACAGAGACACGTTCAGAGATGATATTCTGCACCTTTTAAAGGACAGCAGGTCAGAACTGTGTCCTTGCCCATATCCCCCTCTTTGTATCTGTCTTAGTCTCTCAGACTGTTGCATCTGCTTCTGCCCCTCTGTCCACATCTGTGTCCACATCTGCCCTCTGTCTACATATAAAATATGTGCAGGTGTAGGCCATTTGGCCCTTCGAGCCAGCACCACCATTCAATATGATCATGGCTGATCATCCACAATCAGTACCCCGTTCCTGCTTTCTCCCCATATCCCTTGATTCCGTTAGCTCTAAGAGCTAAATCTAAATCTCTCTTGAAAAAATCCAGTGAATTGGCCTCCACTGCCTTCTGTGGCAGAGAATTCCACAGATTCACAACTCTCTGGGTGCAAAAGTTTTTCCTCATCTCAGTCCTAAATGGCTAAAGGGCCTGTCCCACATTCACGACCTAATTCACGACCTCTGCCGAGTTTGCCCTTGACTCATACTCGCAGCATGGTCATCACAAGGTCGTAGGAGATTGTGATGCTAGTTCGTAGGTACTCGTGGCATCAAGTAGGTCGGGGCGTTTTTCTAGCATGATGAAAAATGTCCACGAGTAAAAAGGTCGTGAATTAGGTCGAGAAAGTGGGGCATGCCCTTTACCCCTTATTCTTAACTGTGACCCCTGGTTCTAGACTCCCCCAACATCGGGAGCATGTTTCCTGCATCTAGCCTGTCCAATCCTTTAAGAATTTTACATGGTTCAATAAGATCCCCTCTCATCCTTCTAAATTCCAGTGAATACAAGCCCAGTCGACCCATTCTCTCAGCATATGTCAGTCCCGCCATCCTGGGAATTAACCTGGTGAACCTACGCTGCACTCCCTCAATAGCAAGAATGTCCTTCCGCAAATTAGGAGACCAAAATTGCACACCATACTCCAGGTGCGGTCTCAGCAAGGCACTGCACAACTGCTGTAGGGCCTCCTTGCTTCTAAACTCAAATCCTCTCGCAATGAAGACCAACATGCCATTAGCTTCCTTCACTGCCTGCTGTACCTGCATGTTTACTTTCAGTGACTGATGAACAAGGACCCCCAGATCCCGTTGTACTTCCGCATTTCCTAAGCTGACACCTTTCAGATAATAATCTGCTTTTCTGTTCTTGCCACCAAAGTGGATAACCACATATTTATCCACATTATACGGCATCTGCCCATTCACCCAACCTGTCCAAGTCTCCCTGCAGCCCCCTAGCCTGCCGCTTCTTCTGGCCAATTTATGCGCGGACAGGGGGGGCAGATGTTTTTTGAGGATGTAACAAGTAGAATGAATATGGGAGAGCCACTCCACCCCTGGACCAGACCCGCTCCATGGATCCCGCATGGATGTGGTGTACCAGGACTTTCAAACAGCCTTTGTCAGGGTCTCGCACAAGAGATTAGTGTGCAAAATTAGAGCACATGGTATTCGGGGTAGGGTATTGACATGGATAGAGAACTGGTTGGCAGACAGGAAGCAAAGAGTAGGAATTAACGGGACCTTTAATGGGACTGACGTATGATGAAAGAATGGGTCGACTGGGCTTATATTCACTGGAATTTAGAAGGATGAGAGAGGATCCTATAGAAACATAAAATTCTTAGAGGATTGGACAGGGTAGATGCAGGAAACATGTTCCTGATGTTGTGGGAGTCCAGAACCAGAGAGCGCACAGTTTAAGAATAAGGGGTCAGTCATTTAGGACTGAGATGAGGAAAAACGTTTTCACCCAGAGAGTTGTGAATCTGTGGAATTCTCCGCCACAGAAGGCAGTGGAGGCCAATTCTCTGGATGTTTTTCAAGAGAGTTAGATTTAGCTCTTAGGGCTAACAGAATCAAGGGATATGGGGAGAAAGCAGGAATTGGGTACTGATTTTTCACACAGAGAGTGGTGGGTCTCTGGAACTCTCTGCCACAGAGGGTAGTTGAGGCCAGTTCATTGGATATATTTAAGAGGGAGTTAGATGTGGCCCTTGTGGCTAAGGGGATTAGAGGGTATGGAGAGAAGGCAGGTACGGGATACTGAGTTGGATGATCAGCCATGATCATATTGAATGGCGGTGCAGGCTCGAAGGGCCGAATGGCCTATTCCTGCACCTAATTTCTATGTTTCTATGATTGTGGATGATCATCCATGATCATATTGAATGGCGGTGTTGGCTTAAAGGGCCGAATGGCCTCCTGCACCTATTGTCTATGTTTCACAGCGTCTGCCCCTGTCTGCATGTGTTGGCACTACTTGTGTCTGTTGGCTGCTCTGTGTCTCTGGCTCCGTCTCTGTCGGTGGGGGTGTGGTGGGTTGATGTGGGCGAGGTGGGTTGATGTGGGGGAGTTGGGGGTGATATGGGGGAGTGAGGTGGGGGTGTGGTGGGGTGATGTGGGGAAGGTGGGGGGGTGAGGTGGGGGAGTGAGGTTGGGGGGGGTGAGATGGGTTGGGGGGTTGATGTGGGTGAGGTGGGGGTGATATGGGGGAGTGAGGTGGGGGTGGGGGGTTGATGTGGGGGAGATATTGAGGGTTGATGTGGGGGAGGTGGGGTTGATGTGGGGGATGTGGGGGTGATGTACAGTTGGGGCAGGGCCGGTACTCCACGCTGACTGCTCCCTGCCCCAGGCTGGACTTCATCTACGAGCTGTTTGAGCGCGCGTGCAGCTGGGCTGGCGGCGAGGACTCTCTACGCGGGGGCACACAGCGCAGGAAGCCCACCGTCAGCTCCCAGTTCAGGGTGAGTGAAGCCGAGGTTGCCCCCAGACCCCCCCCCCCCACCCTCGACCTCCTCACCCCCCCTTCCTCGTCTCTCTGACCCCCCACCGACCCTCCTTGCCCTGTGACCCTCGCCCCCTCCCACTGAACGCCCCGTGCCCTGTGCCCTATGCCCCCTGCCTGTGATCTGTCCCGGTGGGAGGGCTGATGGCTGTGTTTATCTCCAGGACTCTCTGCACTCGTTGATGGCGATGCTCAGCTTGTCCAACCCCTTCTTCATCCGCTGCATCAAACCCAACGTGCAGAAGGTGAGCGGGGCCTGGGAGGGACCAATGTGGGGGTGGGAGGGGGAACCAGGGTGGGGACGGGACCAGGGTGGGGAGGGGTGACGGTGGGACCAGGATGGGGGGGGGGGAGGGGGACCGGGGGGGATTGTGAGATGAAGGTTTCCAGTGATCAAGTTCCATGTATCGTACCTGTCCAAATGTCTCTTAAAAGTTATGATAGTAACTTAACGACCTCCTCCAGCAGCTCGTTCCATACACCCAGAAGAGATCCACTGAGTTCCTCCCGCATTGTGTGACCATCTTGTCCATCTAAATGCAGTATCTCTTATCCCTGGGAAGACTCTCTGGTAACATTCTGGAGATACATGTTGGACTCGGCAGTCTGTAGATCCCAGGTATTTCCAGCCAGCTCTTATATAGAAGCACAACATTTTCCACCTCCAGTCTCCCTCATATTTAATGATGACTTCCAAAGACAGCGAGTTGGTGGGCTAATCGGCCTGTCAATTGCCCCTTGTGTGCAGATGAGGGGTAAAATCTGGAGAGTTACTGTGTCACACAGTTGGGAAACATGCCCTTCGGTCAAACATAGACAATAGGTGCAAGACTAGGGCATTCGGCCCTTCCAGCCAGCACCGCTATTCAATATGATCATGGCTGATCACCCAGAATCAGTACCCCGTTCCTGCTTTCTCCCCATATCCCTTGATTCCGTTAAATCTAATGCTTCCGTGGAGCTAAATCTAATGCTCTCTTGAACACATCCAGTGAATTGGCCTCCATTGCCTTCTGTGGCAGAAAATTCCCCAGACTCGCAACTCTCTGGGTCAAAAAGTTTTCCTGATGGGCTGACGTTGACGCGGACTGGATGGGCACAGATTGGCGTGGATTCTAGGCACATGGTTGGCACGGACTCGATGAGCTGAAGGGCAGATGGTGCCCAGTGACGGGGGCTGTTTCTTGTCTACAGGTGGCGGGCAGGTTTGATGAGGGAGTCGTCCTCAACCAGCTCCGTTACTCGGGAATGTTGGAGACGGTGAAGATCCGGCGAGCGGGATTCCCAGTGCGGCGCCCCTTCCCCGAGTTTTACCTCAGGTCTGACTGACCCCCAGCCTCTGCCGGCATAGTACAGAGTAACTGGCACATCCTGGTGATGGGGTCCCGGCCCCTGGGGGGGGGTCACGGTCACTGTGATGGGGTCCCGGTCCCTGGGGGGTCACAGTGATGGGGTCCCGGCCCCTGGAGGGCTCACGGTGATGGGGTCCCGGCCCCTGGGGGGGGGTCACGGTGACGGTGATGGGGTCCCGGTCCCTGGGAGGTCACGGTCAGTGATGGGGTCCCGGTCCCTGGGGGGTCATGGTCACGGTGATGGGGTCCCGGCCCCTGGGGGGTCACGGTGACGGTGATGGGGTCCCGGTCCCTGGGGGGTCACGGTCACGGTGATGGGGTCCCGGCCCCTGGGGGGTCACGGTCACTGTGATGGGGTCCCGGCCCCTGGGGGGGGTCATGGTGATGGGGTCCTGGCCCCTGGGGGTCACGGTCACAGTGATGGGGTCCCGGTCCCTGGGGGTCACAGTGATGGGGTCCCGGTCCCTGGGGGGTGATGGGGTCCCGGCCCCTGGGGGTCACGGTGATGGGGTCCCGGCCCCTGGGGGTCATGGTGATGGGGCCCCAGCCCCTGGGGGTCATGGTGATGGGGCCCCAGCCCCTGGGGGTCACGGTGATGGGGCCCCAGCCCCTGGGGGGGTCACGGTGATGGGGTCCCGGCCCCTGGGGGGGGTCACGGTGATGGGGTCCCGGCCCCGGACCCTGGGGGTCACGGTGATGGGGTCCCGGCCCCTGGGGGTCACGGTGATGGGGTCCCGGCCCCTGGGGGGTCACGGTCACTGTGATGGGGTCCCGGCCCCTGGGGGGGGTCATGGTGATGGGGTCCTGGCCCCTGGGGGTCACGGTCACAGTGATGGGGTCCCCGGTCCCTGGGGGGTCACAGTGATGGGGTCCCGGTCCCTGGGGGGTCACGGTGATGGGGTCCCGGCCCCTGGGGGTCACGGTGATGGGGTCCCGGCCCCTGGGGGTCATGGTGATGGGGCCCCAGCCCCTGGGGGTCATGGTGATGGGGCCCCAGCCCCTGGGGGTCACGGTGATGGGGCCCCAGCCCCTGGGGGGTCACGGTGATGGGGTCCCGGCCCCTGGGGGGGGTCACGGTGATGGGGTCCCGGCCCCGGACCCTGGGGGTCACGGTCACGGTGATGGGGTCCCGGCCCCTGGGGGTCACGGTGATGGGGTCCCGGCCCCTGGGGGGTCACGATGATGGGGTCCCGGCCCCTGGGGGGGTCACGGTGATGGGGTCCCGGCCCCTGGGGGGGTCACGGTGATGGGGGTCCCGGCCCCTGGGGGTCACGGTGATGGGGTCCCGGCCCCTGGGGGGGTCACGGTGATGGGGTCCCGGCCCCTGGGGGGGTCACGGTGATGGGGTCCCGGCCCCTGGGGGTCACGGTGATGGGGCCCCGGCCCCTGGGGAGGTCACGGTGATGGGGTCCCGGCCCCTGGGGGGGTCACGGTGATGGGGTCCCGGCCCCTGGGGGTCACGGTGATGGGGTCCCGGCCCCTGGGGGGGTCACCGTGATGGGGTCCCGGCCCCTGGGGGGGTCACGGTGATGGGGTCCCGGCCCCTGGGAGGGTCACGGTGATGGGGTCCTGGCCCCTGGGGGGGTCACGGTGATGGGGTCCCGGCCCCTGGGGGGGTCACGGTGATGGGGTCCCGGCCCCTGGGGGTCACGGTGATGGGGTCCCGGCCCCTGGGGGGGTCACGGTGATGGGGTCCCGGCCCCTGGGGGTCACGGTGATGGGGTCCCGGCCCCTGGGGGGGTCACGGTGATGGGGTCCCGGCCCCTGGGGGGGTCACGGTGATGGGGTCCCGGCCCCTGGGGGTCACGGTGATGGGGTCCCGGCCCCTGGGGGTCACGGTGATGGGGTCCCGGCCCCTGGGGGTCACGGTGTTGGGGTCCCGGCCCCTGGGGGTCATGGTGATGGGGTCCCGCTCTCCGATCTTTGGTCACGGTGACTAACACACACACTGCCCCCCCCCCCCCCCACACTCCTCCGATCGGCCCGCGGCTGCGTCGTCGCTCCCTATTGGCCAGCCCAGCAGGGGGCGGCGCGGACACGGACCAACCAGACACGAGCGCGCCTGCAACCAGCGGTCCATTGGCGGAGAGACGCGGCCAATGACAGTGCGGCCCCGGGCTGTCCGCTCCCGGCCCACCAATGGGGCGTCGAGTTGCCCCGCGCCAAAATCCGCGCGCCCCCACCCGCAATGGAGGGAGAGACTGGGGGGGGGGGAAGGAGGGGGAAGAGGAAGAGGAAGGAGGAGGAAAGGAGGAGGAAGGAGGAAGCCTGAGGTGCGACAGAGAGGGGGGGGAAGTGGGTCAAGGAGGGAGTGTAGTGGAGGAGCCCTGGAGTGTGGTGGGGTGGTGGGGGGGAGATCATGGGGGGGACAGGAGGGGAGGTGACAGTGACTGACCAAACCTTGTGGCTGGGTGACGGGGACTGACCGCGCCGTGGCCTGACACTGAGACTGACTGCTCGTCCCCTGCAGGTACAAGATGCTGCTGCCGGAGCGGACACTGCCCGAGGACTGGCGGTCAGCGTGCCGGCTGATCCTGGCTCAGTGTGATGGCTGCGGCTCTCTCTGGCGGCTGGGCAAGACCAAGGTGAGCTCGGCCACTGGGCCCACGCTGGACGGGGGGTTCTCGGCCCCCGTCCCAGAGACCCCCCCCGTCCCAGAGACCCCCCCCCCGTCCCAGAGACCCCCCCCCCGTCCCAGAGACCCCCCCCGTCCCAGAGACCCCCCCCCCCGTCCCAGAGACCCCCCCCCCCCGTCCCAGAGACCCCCCCCCCCCCCGTCCCAGAGCCCCCCCCCCCCTGTCCCAGAGACCCCCCCCGTCCCAGAGACCCCCCCCCGTCCCAGAGACCCCCCCCCCCCGTCCCAGAGAACCCCCCCCGTCCCAGAGACCCCCCCCCCGTCCCAGAGACCCCCCCCCCGTCCCAGAGACCCCCCCCCCGTCCCAGAGACCCCCCCCGTCCCAGAGACCCCCCCCGTCCCAGAGACCCCCCCCGTCCCAGAGACCCCCCCCCGTCCCAGAGACCCCCCCCGTCCCAGAGACCCCCCCCCGTCCCAGAGACCCCCCCCCGTCCCAGAGACCCCCCCCCGTCCCAGAGACCCCCCCCCCGTCCCAGAGACCCCCCCGTCCCAGAGACCCCCCCCCCCCGTCCCAGAGACCCCCCCCCGTCCCAGAGAACCCCCCCCCCGTCCCAGAGAACCCCCCCGTCCCAGAGAACCCCCCCCGTCCCAGAGAACCCCCCCCGTCCCAGAGAACCCCCCCCGTCCCAGAGAACCCCCCCGTCCCAGAGAACCCCCCCCGTCCCAGAGAACCCCCCCGTCCCAGAGAACCCCCCCCGTCCCAGAGAACCCCCCCGTCCCAGAGAACCCCCCCCGTCCCAGAGAACCCCCCCCGTCCCAGAGAACCCCCCCCGTCCAGAGAACCCCCCCGTCCCAGAGAACCCCCCCCCTGTCCCAGAGAACCCCCCCCTGTCCCAGAGAACCCCCCCCTGTCCCAGAGAACCCCCCCCTGTCCCAGAGAACCCCCCCCTGTCCCAGAGAACCCCCCCTGTCCCAGAGAACCCCCCCCTGTCCCAGAGAACCCCCCTGTCCCAGAGAACCCCCCCTGTCCCAGAGAACCCCCCCCTGTCCCAGAGAACCCCCCCCCTGTCCCAGAGAACCCCCCCCTGTCCAGAGAACCCCCCCCTGTCCCAGAGAACCCCCCCTGTCCCAGAGAACCCCCCCCTGTCCCAGAGAACCCCCCCCTGTCCAGAGAACCCCCCCCTGTCCCAGAGAACCCCCCCCTGTCCCAGAGAACCCCCCCCTGTCCCAGAGAACCCCCCCCCTGTCCCAGAGAACCCCCCCCTGTCCCAGAGAACCCCCCCCGTCCCAGAGAACCCCCCCCGTCCCAGAGAACCCCCCCCTGTCCCAGAGAACCCCCCCCTGTCCCAGAGAACCCCCCCCTGTCCCAGAGAACCCCCCCCTGTCCCAGAGAACCCCCCCCTGTCCCAGAGAACCCCCCCCTGTCCCAGAGAACCCCCCCCTGTCCCAGAGAACCCCCCCCTGTCCCAGAGAACCCCCCCCTGTCCCAGAGAACCCCCCCCTGTCCCAGAGAACCCCCCCCTGTCCCAGAGAACCCCCCCTGTCCCAGAGAACCCCCCCCGTCCCAGAGAACCCCCCCCGTCCCAGAGAACCCCCCCCGTCCCAGAGAACCCCCCCCCTGTCCCAGAGAACCCCCCCCCTGTCCCAGAGAACCCCCCCTGTCCCAGAGAACCCCCCCCTGTCCCAGAGAACCCCCCCTGTCCCAGAGAACCCCCCTGTCCCAGAGAACCCCCCCTGTCCCAGAGAACCCCCCCCTGTCCCAGAGAACCCCCCCCTGTCCCAGAGAACCCCCCCCTGTCCCAGAGAACCCCCCCCTGTCCCAGAGAACCCCCCCCTGTCCCAGAGAACCCCCCCCTGTCCCAGAGAACCCCCCCTGTCCCAGAGAACCCCCCCTGTCCCAGAGAACCCCCCCTGTCCCAGAGAACCCCCCCCCGTCCCAGAGAACCCCCCCCCGTCCCAGAGAACCCCCCCCGTCCCAGAGAACCCCCCCGTCCCAGAGACCCCCCCCCCGTCCCAGAGACCCCCCCCCGTCCCAGAGACCCCCCCGTCCCAGAGACCCCCCCCGTCCCAGAGACCCCCCCCCGTCCCAGAGACCCCCCCCCGTCCCAGAGACCCCCCCCGTCCCAGAGACCCCCCCCGTCCCAGAGAACCCCCCCGTCCCAGAGAACCCCCCCCGTCCCAGAGAACCCCCCCGTCCCAGAGAACCCCCCCCCCCGTCCCAGAGAACCCCCCCCCCGTCCCAGAGAACACCCCCCCCGTCCCAGAGAACACCCCCCCGTCCCAGAGAACCCCCCCCCCCGTCCCAGAGAACCCCCCCCCCCCCTGTCCCAGAGAACCCCCCCCCCCGTCCCAGAGGACCCCCCCCCTGTCCCAGAGGACCCCCCCCCCCCCCCGTCCCAGAGAACCCCCCCCCCCCCCCCCCCCCCCGTCCCAGAGAACCCCCCCCCCCTCACCCACAGCTGGAGTTGACAGCCTCTGCTTCTCTCGCAGGTTTTTCTAAAGGAAGCCCTGGAACAGCAGCTGGAAACGGGCCGAATGGAGGCGAGGAACCGGGCAGTTGTGATTCTGCAGGCAAACCTCCGGGGCTATCAGGCACGGTCAGTGTGAACACACCCCTCCCCCCCCTCCCACCCACACCCTGCACACACACACACACACACGCGCACACACACACACAGTTAGGTTCTCTGGATGCTTTCAGGCAAAGATTATAGAGGAGCAAGATGCATTTGAATGTTATATTTATTTGTAATAGATCTTTACTTACCGCTCGATCCCTCTCTATCCCCTCTTCTCTCGATCCCTCTCTCTCCCCCTCTCAATCTTTCTCTCCCCTCTCTTTTCTCAATCTTTCTCTCCCTCTCTTCTCGATCCCTCTTTCTCTCGATCTTTCTCTCCCTCTCTTTCGATCTCTCTCCCTCTCTTCTCTCTCTCCCCTCGATCCCTCTCTCCCCTCTCTTCTCTCTCTCCCCTCGATCCCTCTCTCCCCTCTCTTCTCTCTCTCCCCTCGATCCCTCTCTCCCCTCTCTTCTCTCGATCCCTCTCTCCCCTCTCTTCTCTCGATCTTTCTCTCCCTCTCTTCCCTCGATCTCTCTCTTCCCTCTTCTCTCGATCTCTCTCCCCTATCTTCTCTCGATCTCCCTCCCTCCCCTCGATCGCTCTCTCCCCTCTCTTCTCTCGATCCCTCTCTCCCCTCTCTTCTCTCGATCTTTCTCTCCCTCTCTTCCCTCGATCTCTCTCTCCCCCCCTCTCTTCTCTCGACCCCTCTCAATCTCTCTCTTCCCTCTTTTCTCGATCTCTCTCCTCTCGACCCCTCTCGATCTCTCTCTTCCCTCTTTTCTCGATCTCTCTCCCCTATCTTCTCTCGATCTCCCTCTCTCCCCTCTCTTCTCTCGATCCCTCTCTCCCCCTCTTCTCTCGATCCCTCTCTCCCCTCTCTTCTCTCGACCCCTCTCGATCTCTCTCTTCCCTCTTCTCTCGATCTCTCTCCTCTATCTTCTCTCGATCTCCCTCCCTCCCCTCTCCCCCTCCCTCCTTCCCTCTCTCTCCCTCCCTTCCCCCTCCCCCTCCCTTTTCCCCCTGTTACCCCATTTCCCTCGCATCTTTCCTCTCCAGCCCCCACCTTTGCGTAGTTTCCCTTGCATTGCATTGTATAGCTTCCCTTGTATTGCTTTCACACACACTGTGCACAAAATTACAGGCACACACAAACACACATTCATATAAATATATAGTGGGACAGAGAGAAGAGCTTATTAAAATCTTCTTACAAAGACCATTATGTAATTTATTTCTATCCTCTTTTGGGCCTAAGGCATAGCAGGGCTGCCAACTCTCACACAGAGGGAAGGGAGGGAGAGAGGGAAATCGAGAAGAGAGGGGAGAGAGATAGATCGAGAGGAGAGAGAGCGATCGAGAGGGGAGAGAGAGCGATCGAGAGGGGAGAGAGAGCGATAGAGAGAAGAGAGGGAGATAGCGAGAAGAGGGGGGATCGAGAGGTAAGTAAAGATCTATTACAAATAAATCTAATAACTTTCTAATGCATCTTGCTCCTCTATAATCTTTGCTTGCAACTGGTCTGAAGCTTTGGAGCGGATTATACAGCGGTAGATAGAGAGACAAAGATTAAAGAGAAGCCCAGTTTCCCAATGATGTAGACGCCATAGTCGACGCCATCTCTGGTGCGCTAATATGGCGTCGACAATCACACATGTGATACTATGCCTTTTTCACTGAGTGGCGCATCTTGCTCTTCTATAATCTTTGCTTTCAAGAGAGAGCTGGATAGGGGTCTTAAAAATAGCGGAGTCAGGGGATATGGGGAGAAGGCAGGAACGGGGTACTGATTGGGGATGATCAGCATTGCTCACATTGAATGGCGGTGCTGGGCCGAAGGGCCAAATGGCCTCCTGCACCTATTGTCTATTGACACACACACGGATACACACACACACGGACGCGCGCACACACACACACACACACACACTGACACATGCGCACACGCACTGACACATGCACACACACACTGACACATGCGCACACACACAGACACGTGCGCGCACACACTGGCACACACACACACACACACACACTGAGACACACAGACTGACACTAACACATGCGCACACACTGACACATGCGCACACAAACACACTGACACACACAAACGCATACGCACACACACTGACACACTCACGCACGCACACTGACACACACTGACACATGCACACACACACTGACACATGCATACACACACAGTGACATATGCATACACACACAGTGACACATGCATACACACACTGACTCATGCACACACTGACACATGCGCACACACACATTGACACATGCGCACACACATACAGACACGTGCGCACACAATGACACACACACTGACACTAACACATGCATACACACAAACATGCGCACACACACACTGACACGTGCGCGCACACACACGACACACACAAACGCATACGCACACACTGACACACTCAAGCACACACACTGGCACACACACGGACACGCGCATGCACACGCACACTGACATGCATTTACTCGCACACACATTGACACACACACACACACACTCTGACGGGGCACGGGTCACTCATCCACTGACCACTCTTGTCCCTCCAGGACGAGCTGCAGGACGTTACTCCACAGCCTGGTGGTTATCCAGCGGACGGTGCGTGGCTACTTGTGGCGCCGGCGGTTTGTGCGCTGCCGACGGGCGGCCATCCTGCTGCAGAGGCGCTGGCGATTGGTCCTGGGGCTCCGCGCCGAACGGCGAGAGGAGGAGTGGCGAGAGGAGGAGCGGAGGGAGGAGGAGCGGAAGGTTATTGACGCGAGCAATGACGAGAGCAGGTGCGGTGTTGGGTGCGATCCCTGGGACTCAAATCGAGGAGGTTGGGTGTTGGATTTCGGGGTGCGGGTTGGGAGTGAGGGGTGTGTTGGGAGAGTTTGAGGAGGATGGAGATAGAATGGTTGTTATAGTGTCTTACAGTCATAGACAAAACAGGCCCTTCGGCCCAACTCCCCATGCTGCCCAAGCCCCAGCTATGCTAGTCACATGTGCCCGCCCACGTTCGGCCCATCTCCCTCTAAACCTGTCGTATCCATGTACCTGTCCAAGTGTCTTTTTATGTTGTTGTAGTCCCAGCTGTGCATTGACCCTATCTATTCCTCTCATGATTTTATACATGGAAACATAGAAAATAGGTGCAGGAGTAGGCCATTCGGCCCTTCGAGCCTGCACCGCCATTCAATATGATCATGGCTGATCATCCAACTCAGTATCCTGTACCTGCCTTCTCTCCATACCCCCTGATCCCTTTAGCCACAAGGGCCACATCTAACTCCCTCTTAAATATAGCCAATGAACTGGCCTCAACTACCTTCTGTGGCAGATAATTCCAGAGACTCACCACTCTCTGTGTGAAAAATGTTTTCCTCATCTCGGTCCTAAAGGAATTCCCCCTTATCCTTAGACTGTGACCCTTTGTTCTGAACATCCCCAACATCTGGAACAATCTTCCTGCATCTAGCCTATCCAACCCCTTAAGAATTTGTAAGTTTCTATAAGATGCCCCCTCAGTCTTCTAAATTCTAGCGAGTACAAGCCAAGTCTATCCAGTCTTTCCTCATATGAAAGTCCTGACATCCCAGGAATACACCTTGATAAGATCACCCATTAGCCTCTTAAACTCCAAGGAATAAAGTCTTAGCCTACCCCAACCTCTCCTTATAGATCAGGCCCTCGAGCCCTGGCAATATCCGCATAAATCTGCTTTGCACCCTCTCCAGCTTAACGACATCTTTCCAGTAGTAGGTTGATTGAAACAACACAATACTTCACATAAACGTCTGCAGCCTTGTCTTTGTCAACCCTTCTTCAAAAAACATCATCAAATTTGGAAGACACGATCAAGTACAAAACGATGCTGCCTCTTCCTAATCAACCTTCTATCCAAATAAATAGTCTCAGTGATACAGTGTGAAAACAGGCCCTTTGGCCCAACTTACCCACGCCGACCACCATGTCCCATCTATTACTATCCCACTTGCCCGCATTTGGCCCACATAGCTCTATATCTATCCATTTACCTGTCCAAATGTTTCTCAGCCTATCTACCTTGTCCTTCAGAATCCTCTCCAGTAAATTCCCTACCACAGATGTTAGGCTAAAAAGGACAGAGAGTGCTGGAATAACTCAGCGGGTCAGGCGGCATCTGTGGAGAATTTGGATAGGTAATGTTTCACAGAGTGCTGGAATAGCTCAGCGGGTCAGGCAGCAACTGTGGAGAACATGGATGGATGATAGAAACATAGAAAATAGGTGCAGGAGTAGGCCATTCGGCCATTCAAGCCTGCACCGCCATTCAATATGATCATGGCTGATCACCCAACTCAGTATCCTGTACCTGCCTTCTCTCCATACCCCCTGATCCCTTTAGCCACAAGGGCCACATCTAACTCCCTCTTAAATATAGCCAATGAACTGGCCTCAACTACCTTCTGTGGCAGATAATTCCAGAGACTCACCACTCTCTGTGTGAAAAATGTTTTCCTCATCTCGGTTCTAAAGGAATTCCCCCATATCCTTAGACTGTGACCCCTTGTTCTGGACCTCCCCAAAATCGGGAACAATCTTCCTGCATCTAGCCTATCCAACCCCTTAAGAATTTTGTAAGTTTCTATAAGATCCCCCCTCAGTCTTCTAAATTCTAGCGAGTACGAGCCAAGCGAGTACATGATTTGGTTGGGAGTCTTTCTACTGACTAGAGGGAGGGACAGAAGCTGGAAGCGAGGATGTGTTTCTATAGATGTTAGACTCACTGGTCTGTAAATGTTAGACTCACTGGTCTGTAGATGTTAGACTCACTGCTCTACAGTTCCTGGGCTTTTCCGTGCAACAAGAGCCAATGCCAAGTATTCGGTATGGCACTTGTGCCTAACGATGATCCGTGAATCTCAGTCAAGGCTCCTGCAATTCCCTCGCTAGCTTCCCACAGTGTCCTCGGATATATGGGATCAGCCCGGGAGATTTGTCTACCATCACACGCATTAGTCCCTTCAGCACCTCCTTGTCCTTGACGGTCCTCAAGACACTTCCAAAACTGCCCCAAGTTCCTCTGTCTTTTTTCACGGCAAAAGCAGAGGAGAAATACTCAGGGAGGACCTTGCCCATCTCCTGCGGATCCACACAGCTGCGGCTTTGGTGCCTGAGGGGCCATTCTCTATTCACCCTCTTTTCCTTAATGTATAAAATCTCTCCATTGTCATGAATATTATCTGGGGGGGGAAGCGTGGCGATGGGATTGGTGGGGGGGGGGGGGGGGAGCGTGGGGATGGGTTGGTGGGGGTAGGGAGAGGGTTGGGCAGGGTATCAGGATTACGGGGACAAGGGGAGGGCTTGTGGGGGGGAGGGGTTTTGCTCCACCCATTGCAGCAGCTGTCTGACCCTCTGTACCTGCTGCTTCCTCTTGCAGCTGCACGGTGAATCTCCCGGAGAGACCATCGTCTCCACCATCACTACCGTCCCCACCATCATCACCGTCTCCACCGTCTCTGGCCCAGGTAAAGGAGCTGCCCCACCCGGCCGTCTGAACACCCCCCCCCCCCCCCCCCCCCCAAGTATACTCACAGTCAATTGGCTGCGTTTTCCTTCCCTCAGACCAGCAGTCTCCCCTTCCCCTCCCCCTCCCCCCTCCGGCCCCGTCTCCCCCCTCCGGCCCCTGCGTCCCCAATCCTGACATGCTGCGTTAGCCGATTGGCTCCGGGCTCAGTTATGTCCCTCTCCCAGCCAGAATGGCCGGAGCCGCCGCCGCCGGTATGGCCAGAGCGGGAATGGCCGGAGCCGGAGCGGACACAAGAGGAGCGGGAATGGCCGGAGCTGGAGCGGGAGCAGCTGCAGGAGGTGGTGCGGCTGGAGCGGGAGATCCAGAGGCTGCGAGAGTCGGGCTGTGGGAGTCTGCACGGCCAGACGGATGACCAGACGGTGAGCCAGACGGATGACCAGCAGCAGCTCCTGCGTCTGGAACAGGAGGCGTCAGAGGCGGCCCTGAACTTCCTGGAGCTGCTGAACCTCGGGGTTGACACGAGCGGTCAGTGTGTGGCTGGTGATGTGGGCGTCCCAGACCAAGGCTCCCTGGCACAGGAGGGTGGCCAGACCCTGGCGCCCGCACTCACCAGTCCCAGTGATGGGCAGAGGCTTGAGCCTGTCCACCCGGATCCCAGCGATGAGCAGAGGCTTGAGACCACCCTCGCCATTCCCAGTGACGGCCAGACCCCGGCGCCCACCCTCCCCACTCCCAGTGACGGGCAGATCCTAGTGCCCGTCCACCCCGCTCCGACCTGCAGACCCTCCCCGGGCAGTGTGTGCATCGACCATCCTGTGGCCGGCTGGAGTGTGGCCGGACCTGACGGTGGTGGTGGTGGTGGGGCTGAGCAAAGGTCAGAGGACGGGGCGGTCGACGAGGGGGTCTATGACACGGTGCTGGAGTGGCCGGACCCCGACAGTGAGGAGGAGCCCATCTACAGCCTGCCCCCCGATTCCGACCCTGACTCCGACTACGACCATGATGAGATGGAGGAGGGGCTGAGACCATCCCCCAGCGTGGAGGCGTACCCCCCCAGCCCCCCTGTGGTGAGTAGAACACATAGAGCAAAGGGGAAGCTGCAGAATGCAGGATATAGTTCTCAGCATTGTAGGGGTACAGCGGAATCAGACAGTACCCCAACTTATGGAAGGACCAGTAGGCTTTGACAATAGAGGGGAAAAGCTGTTCCTGAGCCTGGTGGTGCCCGAAGAGGGAGTGACCGGGGTGAGACTGGTCCTTGATGATGCTGCTGGCCTTGCCGAGGCAGCGTGAGGTGTAGATGGAGGCGATGGAAGGTAGATTGGTTTATGTGATGGTCTGGGCTACGTACACAACTCTGCGATTTCTTGCTGGTCTGGGATGGAGCTGTTCCCAAACCAGCTGTGATGCTTCCCGATAATATGCGGCACATCTGTAGAAGTTGCTGAGGGTTGTTGGGGACTTGCCGAACTTCCTCAGCCTTCTAACAAAGTCGAGTTGTCAACCCTCTTGACTTGGCTTGAGTTTTCATGGCCAGTGATTCGATATGGCTGGTCGGGACAAGTTGTTGGTGAAATTTACTCCAGGGAACGGAGTATGGAGAGGGTGAAGAAGAGAGAGAGAGATAGAGAGAGAGAGTGGTGCGAGAGAGAGAGCGACGGAGGTGAGAGTGCAAAGAGGGAGTGGAGAGGGTGGTGAAAGAGGGTGGGGAGAGAGCGCACGGTGAAGCATCCAGACGGTGCTGGAGGTGGGGGTCAGTCGGGGCAGAGTAGCCCCAGGGGGAGAGGGGGGGGGTTGCGATCTTTTTGATGATCTCACGTCCTGGTCTCTGCTCAGGTGGTGGAGAGCGAGGAGGAGATGGTGCCACTGGGTTGCAGCTCGGAGCGCCGGTTAAAGGCCGGCCGCCAGGACAACCCCTACTTCCACAGCTACCTCTACATGAAAGGTCAGCCCCAGGGTGGGGGGGTGGGGGGGGGGGGTGGGTGGATTGGGAACGGAGAGGGCCGAGTGATTGGGGTGGGGGCAGAGCAGGGGCCAGAGCTGAGGGCGGGCACAGAGTCAGGTCCATGGTCCTCACCCCGATGGCCCCAGGGCACTGGTGGCCGTCGCAGTCTGGGGGGAGTGGGGGGGGGGGGGGGGGTGGCTGTGGAAACGCTGGCCCCAGGGAGGATGGTCTGTCCTGGGGAAGAGTTAAACCAGAGGTGGAGGGGGAAGGTTCGGGGCCAGCACAGGATGGAGGGGCAATTGTCCGGCAGCCCTGCCGTTTATCCTCTGACCCGTCCTTGTGCCCCCTGACCCATCCTTGTGCCCCCTGACCCGGTGCTGTGCCCCCATGCCCTCTGACCCTACCCTGTGCTCCCAGACCTCTGCCCCAACCCTATGCCCCATGCCCTAGAACCCTTCCCATGTACCCCCTGACCTCTGACCCCACCTTGTGCCCCCTGACCTCTGACCCATCCCTGTGCCCCCTGACCAATGTCCCTACCCTGTGCCCCCAGACCTCTGCCCCAACCCTGTGCCCCATGCCCTAGAACCCTTCCCATGTACCCCCTGACCTCTGACCACACCTTGTGCCCTCTGACCTCTGCCCTGTGCCCCCTGCCCTCTGACCGGGTGCTGTGCCACTGCAGGGGGGCTGATGAGCGGGTGGCGACGCTGCTGGTTTGTGCTGGCGGACGGCACGTTGATGTGGTTCCGGGCCAAGCAGGAGGCGCTGAAGTCGGGCTGGCTGCACAAGAAGGGCGGCGGCCGCTCCACCTTGTCTCGCCGCAACTGGAAACGTCGCTGGTGTGTGCTGCGCGCCGGCCAGCTGCTCTACTACCTCAGTGACCACGAGGACCGGCTCAAGGGCCAGGTGGATGTCCGGGGGGCCAGGTGAGTGACACAGTGCCCATACAACCCCAGCCGTCCCTTGCCTCCACTACGCTCTGCCCCACGCCTGACCCTGACCCCTACTGAACATTGACCGGCTACTCGCTGCCCCTGAGGTGACCACACACTGGGTGTGTTACAGAGCCATCGTGGACAACGTGGAGAAGGAGAACGCGCTGAACATAGTGACCGCTGACAGAACGTTCCACATCGTGGCCGAGTCACCCGAGGATGCCAGGTACCGACACGCACTGACCACTTGTGTGTGGCCATGGCCAGTGTCCACCCCACAGCCCCGAGTGGCCAGTGTCCACCCCACAGCCCCGAGTGTCCAGTCCCCACAGCCCCGAGTGACCAGTGTCCAGTCCCCACAGCCCCCAGTGGCCAGTGTCCAGTCCCCACAGCCCCGAGTGGCCAGTGTCCAGTCCCCACAGCCCGGAGTGTCCAGTCCCCACAGCCCGGAGTGTCCAGTCCCCACAGCCCGGAGTGTCCAGTCCCCACAGCCCCGAGTGTCCAGTCCCCACAGCCCCGAGTGTCCAGTCCCCACAGCCCCGAGTGGCCAGTCCCCACAGCCCCGAGTGGCCAGTCCCCACAGCCCCGAGTGGCCAGTCCCCACAGCCCCGAGTGGCCAGTCCCCACAGCCCCGAGTGTCCAGTCCCCACAGCCCCCAGTGTCCAGTCCCCACAGCCCCCAGTGGCCAGTGTCCAGTCCCCACAGCCCCGAGTGTCCAGTCCCCACAGCCCCGAGTGTCCAGTCCCCACAGCCCCGAGTGTCCAGTCCCCACAGCCCCGAGGGTCCAGTCCCCACAGCCCCGAGTGTCCAGTCCCCACAGCCCCGAGTGTCCAGTCCCCACAGCCCCGAGTGTCCAGTGTCCAGTCCCCACAGCCCCGAGTGTCCAGTCCCCACAGCCCCCAGTGGCCAGTGTCCAGTCCCCACAGCCCCCAGTGTCCAGTCCCCACAGCCCCCAATGGCCAGTGTCCAGTCCCCACAGCCCCGAGTGTCCAGTCCCCAAAGCCCCCAGTGGCCAGTGTCCAGTCCCCACAGCCCCCAGTGGCCAGTGTCCAGTCCCCACAGCCCCGAGTGTCCAGTCCCCACAGCCCCGAGTGTCCAGTCCCCACAGCCCCCAGTGGCCAGTGTCCAGTCCCCACAGCCCCCGGTGGCCAGTGTCCAGTCCCCACAGCCCCGAGTGTCCAGTCCCCACAGCCCCGAGTGTCCAGTCCCCAAAGCCCCCAGTGGCCAGTGTCCAGTCCCCACAGCCCCCAGTGGCCAGTGTCCAGTCCCCACAGCCCCGAGTGTCCAGTCCCCACAGCCCCGAGTGTCCAGTCCCCACAGCCCCGAGTGGCCAGTGTCCAGTCCCCACAGCCCCGAGTGTCCAGTCCCCACAGCCCCGAGTGTCCAGTCCCCACAGCCCCGAGTGTCCAGTCCCCACAGCCCCGAGTGTCCAGTCCACACAGCCCCAGTCCAGTCCCCACAGCCCCCAGTGTCCAGTCCCCACAGCCCCCAGTGTCCAGTCCCCACAGCCCCGAGTGGCCAGTGTCCAGTCCCCACAGCCCCGAGTGTCCAGTCCCCACAGCCCCGGGTGTCCAGTCCCCACAGCCCCCAGTGGCCAGTGTCCAGTCCCCACAGCCCCCAGTGGCCAGTGTCCAGTCCCCACAGCCCCCAGTGGCTAGTGTCCAGTCCCCACAGCCCCCAGTGGCCAGTGTCCAGTCCCCACAGCCCAGAATGGCCAGTGTCCAGTCCCCACAGCCCCCAGTGGCCAGTGTCCAGTCCCCACAGCCCCCAGTGGCCAGTCCCCACAGCCCCCAGTGGCCAGTGTCCAGTCCCCACAGCCCCCAGTGGCCAGTCCCCACAGCCCCGAGTGTCCAGTCCCCACAGCCCCCAGTGTCCAGTCCCCACAGCCCCCAGTGGCCAGTGTCTAGTCCCCACAGCCCCGAGTGTCCAGTCCCCACAGCCCCGAGTGTCCAGTCCCCACAGCCCCGAGTGTCCAGTCCCCACAGCCCCGAGTGTCCAGTGTCCAGTCCCCACAGCCCCGAGTGTCCAGTCCCCACAGCCCCCAGTGGCCAGTGTCCAGTCCCCACAGCCCCCAGTGGCCAGTGTCCAGTCCCCACAGCCCCCAGTGGCCAGTGTCCAGTCCCCACAGCCCCGAGTGTCCAGTCCCCACAGCCCCGAGTGTCCAGTCCCCAAAGCCCCCAGTGGCCAGTGTCCAGTCCCCACAGCCCCGAGTGTCCAGTCCCCACAGCCCCGAGTGTCCAGTCCCCACAGCCCCGAGTGTCCAGTCCCCACAGCCCCGAGTGTCCAGTCCCCACAGCCCCGAGTGTCCAGTCCCCACAGCCCCGAGTGTCCAGTCCCCACAGCCCCGAGTGTCCAGTCCCCACAGCCCCGAGTGTCCAGTCCCCACAGCCCCGAGTGTCCAGTCCCCACAGCCCCGAGTGTCCAGTCCCCACAGCCCCGAGTGTCCAGTCCCCACAGCCCCGAGTGTCCAGTCCCCACAGCCCCGAGTGTCCAGTCCCCACAGCCCCGAGTGTCCAGTCCCCACAGCCCCGAGTGGCCAGTGTCCAGTCCCCACAGTCCCGAGTGGCCAGTGTCCAGTCCCCACAGCCCCGAGTGTCCAGTCCCCACAGCCCCCAGTGTCCAGTCCCCACAGCCCCCAGTGTCCAGTCCCCACAGCCCCCAGTGTCCAGTCCCCACAGCCCCGAGTGGCCAGTGTCCAGTGCCCACAGCCCCGAGTGTCCAGTCCCCACAGCCCCGGGTGTCCAGTCCCCACAGCCCCCAGTGGCCAGTGTCCAGTCCCCACAGCCCCCAGTGGCCAGTGTCCAGTCCCCACAGCCCCCAGTGGCCAGTGTCCCGTCCCCACAGCCCCGAGTGGCCAGTGTCCAGTCCCCACAGCCCAGAATGGCCAGTGTCCAGTCCCCACAGCCCCCAGTGGCCAGTGTCCAGTCCCCACAGCCCCCAGTGGCCAGTCCCCACAGCCCCCAGTGGCCAGTGGCCAGTCCCCACAGCCCCCAGTGGCCAGTCCCCACAGCCCCGAGTGTCCAGTCCCCACAGCCCCCAGTGGCCAGTGTCCAGTCCTCACAGCCCAGAGTGGCCAGTGTCCAGTCCCCACAGCCCCGAGTGGCCAGTCCCCACAGCCGCCAGTGTCCAGTCCCCACAGCCCCCAGTGGCCAGTGTCCAGTCCCCACAGCCCAGAGTGGCCAGTGTCCAGTCCCTACAGCCCCGAGTGGCCAGTCCCCACAGCCGCCAGTGTCCAGTCCCCACAGCCCCCAGTGGCCAGTGTCCAGTCCCCACAGCCCAGAGTGGCCAGTGTCCAGTCCCCACAGCCCCCAGTGTCCAGTCCCCACAGCCCCGAGTGGCCAGTGTCCAGTCCCCACAGCCCCGAGTGGCCAGTGTCCAGTCCCCACAGCCCAGAGTGGCCAGTGTCCAGTCCCCACAGCCCCCAGTGGCCAGTGTCCAGTCCCCACAGCCCCCAGTGGCCAGTGTCCAGTCCCCACAGCCCCAAATGACCAGCGTCCAGTCCCCACAGCCCCCAGCGTCCAGTCCCCACAGCCCAGAGTGGCCAGTGTCGTCCCCAGAGCCCCGAATGACCAGTGTCCACTCCCCACAGCCCCGAGTGGCCAGTGTCCAGTCCCCACAGCCCCGAGTGGCCAGCGTCCAGTCCCCACAGCCCCGAGTGTCCAGTCCCCACAGCCCCGAGTGTCCAGTCCCCACAGCCCCGAGTGTCCAGTCCCCACAGCCCCGAGTGTCCAGTCCCCACAGCCCCGAGTGTCCAGTCCCCACAGCCCCGAGTGTCCAGTCCCCACAGCCCCGAGTGTCCAGTCCCCACAGCCCCGAGTGTCCAGTCCCCACAGCCCCGAGTGTCCAGTCCCCACAGCCCCGAGTGTCCAGTCCGTCCCCACAGCCCCGAGTGTCCAGTCCGTCCCCACAGCCCCGAGTGTCCAGTCCCCACAGCCCCGAGTGTCCAGTCCCCACAGCCCCGAGTGTCCAGTCCCCACAGCCCCGAGTGGCCAGTGTCCAGTCCCCACAGCCCCGAGTGTCCAGTCCCCACAGCCCCCAGTGTCCAGTCCCCACAGCCCCCAGTGTCCAGTCCCCACAGCCCCCAGTGTCCAGTCCCCACAGCCCCGAGTGGCCAGTGTCCAGTGCCCACAGCCCCGAGTGTCCAGTCCCCACAGCCCCGGGTGTCCAGTCCCCACAGCCCCCAGTGGCCAGTGTCCAGTCCCCACAGCCCCCAGTGGCCAGTGTCCAGTCCCCACAGCCCCCAGTGGCCAGTGTCCAGTACCCACAGCCCCGAGTGGCCAGTGTCCAGTCCCCACAGCCCAGAATGGCCAGTGTCCAGTCCCAACAGCCCCCAGTGGCCAGTGGCCAGTCCCCACAGCCCCCAGTGGCCAGTCCCCACAGCCCCCAGTGGCCAGTGGCCAGTCCCCACAGCCCCCAGTGGCCAGTCCCCACAGCCCCGAGTGTCCAGTCCCCACAGCCCCCAGTGGCCAGTGTCCAGTCCTCACAGCCCAGAGTGGCCAGTGTCCAGTCCCCACAGCCCCGAGTGGCCAGTCCCCACAGCCGCCAGTGTCCAGTCCCCACAGCCCCCAGTGGCCAGTGTCCAGTCCCCACAGCCCAGAGTGGCCAGTGTCCAGTCCCTACAGCCCCGAGTGGCCAGTCCCCACAGCCGCCAGTGTCCAGTCCCCACAGCCCCCAGTGGCCAGTGTCCAGTCCCCACAGCCCAGAGTGGCCAGTGTCCAGTCCCCACAGCCCCCAGTGTCCAGTCCCCACAGCCCCGAGTGGCCAGTGTCCAGTCCCCACAGCCCCGAGTGGCCAGTGTCCAGTCCCCACAGCCCAGAGTGGCCAGTGTCCAGTCCCCACAGCCCCCAGTGGCCAGTGTCCAGTCCCCACAGCCCCCAGTGGCCAGTGTCCAGTCCCCACAGCCCCAAATGACCAGCGTCCAGTCCCCACAGCCCCCAGCGTCCAGTCCCCACAGCCCAGAGTGGCCAGTGTCCAGTCCCCAGAGCCCCGAATGACCAGTGTCCACTCCCCACAGCCCCGAGTGGCCAGTGTCCAGTCCCCACAGCCCCGAGTGGCCAGCGTCCAGTCCCCACAGCCCCGAGTGGCCAGCGTCCAGTCCCCACAGCCCCGAGTGACCAGTCCCCACAGCCCCGAGTGACCAGTGTCCAGTCCCCACAGCCACGAGTGACCAGTCCCCACAGCCCCGAGTGACCAGTGTCCAGTCCCCACAGCCCCGAGTGGCCAGTCCCCACAGCCCCCAGTGGCCAGTGTCCAGTCCCCACAGCCCCCAGTGGCCAGTGTCCAGTCCCCACAGCCCCCAGTGGCCAGTGTCCAGTCCCCACAGCCCCGAGTGTCCAGTCCCCAAAGCCCCCAGTGGCCAGTGTCCAGTCCCCACAGCCCCCAATGGCCAGTGTCCAGTCCCCACAGCCCCGAGTGTCCAGTCCCCACAGCCCCGAGTGTCCAGTCCCCACAGCCCCCAGTGGCCAGTGTCCAGTCCCCACAGCCCCCGGTGGCCAGTGTCCAGTCCCCACAGCCCCGAGTGTCCAGTCCCCACAGCCCCGAGTGTCCAGTCCCCAAAGCCCCCATTGGCCAGTGTCCAGTCCCCACAGCCCCCAGTGGCCAGTGTCCAGTCCCCACAGCCCCGAGTGTCCAGTCCCCACAGCCCCGAGTGTCCAGTCCCCACAGCCCCGAGTGTCCAGTCCCCACAGCCCCCAGTGGCCAGTGTCCAGTCCTCACAGCCCCCAGTGGCCAGTGTCCAGTCCCCACAGCCCCCGGTGGCCAGTGTCCAGTCCCCACAGCCCCGAGTGTCCAGTCCCCACAGCCCCGAGTGTCCAGTCCCCAAAGCCCCCAGTGGCCAGTGTCCAGTCCCCACAGCCCCCAGTGGCCAGTGTCCAGTCCCCACAGCCCCGAGTGTCCAGTCCCCACAGCCCCGGGTGTCCAGTCCCCACAGCCCCCAGTGGCCAGTGTCCAGTCCCCACAGCCCCCAGTGGCCAGTGTCCAGCCCCCAGTGGCCAGTGTCCAGTCCCCACAGCCCCGAGTGGCCAGTGTCCAGTCCCCACAGCCCAGAATGGCCAGTGTCCAGTCCCCACAGCCCCCAGTGGCCAGTGTCCAGTCCCCACAGCCCCCAGTGGCCAGTCCCCACAGCCCCCAGTGGCCAGTGGCCAGTCCCCACAGCCCCCAGTGGCCAGTCCCCACAGCCCCGAGTGTCCAGTCCCCACAGCCCCCAGTGGCCAGTGTCCAGTCCTCACAGCCCAGAGTGGCCAGTGTCCAGTCCCCACAGCCCCGAGTGGCCAGTCCCCACAGCCGCCAGTGTCCAGTCCCCACAGCCCCCAGTGGCCAGTGTCCAGTCCCCACAGCCCAGAGTGGCCAGTGTCCAGTCCCTACAGCCCCGAGTGGCCAGTCCCCACAGCCGCCAGTGTCCAGTCCCCACAGCCCCCAGTGGCCAGTGTCCAGTCCCCACAGCCCAGAGTGGCCAGTGTCCAGTCCCCACAGCCCCCAGTGTCCAGTCCCCACAGCCCCGAGTGGCCAGTGTCCAGTCCCCACAGCCCCGAGTGGCCAGTGTCCAGTCCCCACAGCCCAGAGTGGCCAGTGTCCAGTCCCCACAGCCCCCAGTGGCCAGTGTCCAGTCCCCACAGCCCCCAGTGGCCAGTGTCCAGTCCCCACAGCCCCAAATGACCAGCGTCCAGTCCCCACAGCCCCCAGCGTCCAGTCCCCACAGCCCAGAGTGGCCAGTGTCCAGTCCCCAGAGCCCCGAATGACCAGTGTCCACTCCCCACAGCCCCGAGTGGCCAGTGTCCAGTCCCCACAGCCCCGAGTGGCCAGTCCCCACAGCCCCGAGTGTCCAGTCCCCACAGCCCCGAGTGTCCAGTCCCCACAGCCCCGAGTGTCCAGTCCCCACAGCCCCGAGTGTCCAGTCCCCACAGCCCCGAGTGTCCAGTCCCCACAGCCCCGAGTGTCCAGTCCCCACAGCCCCGAGTGTCCAGTCCCCACAGCCCCGAGTGTCCAGTCCCCACAGCCCCGAGTGTCCAGTCCCCACAGCCCCGAGTGTCCAGTCCCCACAGCCCCGAGTGTCCAGTCCCCACAGCCCCGAGTGTCCAGTCCCCACAGCCCCGAGTGGCCAGTGTCCAGTCCCCACAGCCCCGAGTGTCCAGTCCCCACAGCCCCCAGTGTCCAGTCCCCACAGCCCCCAGTGTCCAGTCCCCACAGCCCCCAGTGTCCAGTCCCCACAGCCCCGAGTGGCCAGTGTCCAGTGCCCACAGCCCCGAGTGTCCAGTCCCCACAGCCCCGGGTGTCCAGTCCCCACAGCCCCCAGTGGCCAGTGTCCAGTCCCCACAGCCCCCAGTGGCCAGTGTCCAGTCCCCACAGCCCCCAGTGGCCAGTGTCCAGTACCCACAGCCCCGAGTGGCCAGTGTCCAGTCCCCACAGCCCAGAATGGCCAGTGTCCAGTCCCCACAGCCCCCAGTGGCCAGTCCCCACAGCCCCCAGTGGCCAGTCCCCACAGCCCCCAGTGGCCAGTGGCCAGTCCCCACAGCCCCCAGTGGCCAGTCCCCACAGCCCCGAGTGTCCAGTCCCCACAGCCCCCAGTGGCCAGTGTCCAGTCCTCACAGCCCAGAGTGGCCAGTGTCCAGTCCCCACAGCCCCGAGTGGCCAGTCCCCACAGCCGCCAGTGTCCAGTCCCCACAGCCCCCAGTGGCCAGTGTCCAGTCCCCACAGCCCAGAGTGGCCAGTGTCCAGTCCCTACAGCCCCGAGTGGCCAGTCCCCACAGCCGCCAGTGTCCAGTCCCCACAGCCCCCAGTGGCCAGTGTCCAGTCCCCACAGCCCAGAGTGGCCAGTGTCCAGTCCCCACAGCCCCCAGTGTCCAGTCCCCACAGCCCCGAGTGGCCAGTGTCCAGTCCCCACAGCCCCGAGTGGCCAGTGTCCAGTCCCCACAGCCCAGAGTGGCCAGTGTCCAGTCCCCACAGCCCCCAGTGGCCAGTGTCCAGTCCCCACAGCCCCCAGTGGCCAGTGTCCAGTCCCCACAGCCCCAAATGACCAGCGTCCAGTCCCCACAGCCCCCAGCGTCCAGTCCCCACAGCCCAGAGTGGCCAGTGTCCAGTCCCCAGAGCCCCGAATGACCAGTGTCCACTCCCCACAGCCCCGAGTGGCCAGTGTCCAGTCCCCACAGCCCCGAGTGGCCAGCGTCCAGTCCCCACAGCCCCGAGTGGCCAGCGTCCAGTCCCCACAGCCCCGAGTGACCAGTCCCCACAGCCTCGAGTGACCAGTGTCCAGTCCCCACAGCCACGAGTGACCAGTCCCCACAGCCCCGAGTGACCAGTGTCCAGTCCCCACAGCCCCGAGTGGCCAGTCCCCACAGCCCCCAGTGGCCAGTGTCCAGTCCCCACAGCCCCCAGTGGCCAGTGTCCAGTCCCCACAGCCCCCAGTGGCCAGTGTCCAGTCCCCACAGCCCCGAGTGTCCAGTCCCCAAAGCCCCCAGTGGCCAGTGTCCAGTCCCCACAGCCCCCAGTGGCCAGTGTCCAGTCCCCACAGCCCCGAGTGTCCAGTCCCCACAGCCCCGAGTGTCCAGTCCCCACAGCCCCCAGTGGCCAGTGTCCAGTCCCCACAGCCCCCGGTGTCCAGTGTCCAGTCCCCACAGCCCCGAGTGTCCAGTCCCCACAGCCCCGAGTGTCCAGTCCCCAAAGCCCCCAGTGGCCAGTGTCCAGTCCCCACAGCCCCCAGTGGCCAGTGTCCAGTCCCCACAGCCCCGAGTGTCCAGTCCCCACAGCCCCGAGTGTCCAGTCCCCACAGCCCCGAGTGTCCAGTCCCCACAGCCCCCAGTGGCAAGTGTCCAGTCCTCACAGCCCAGAGTGGCCAGTGTCCAGTCCCCACAGCCCCGAGTGGCCAGTCCCCACAGCCGCCAGTGTCCAGTCCCCACAGCCCCGAGTGTCCAGTCCCCACAGCCCCGAGTGGCCAGTGTCCAGTCCCCACAGCCCCGAGTGTCCAGTCCCCACAGCCCCCAGTGTCCAGTCCCCACAGCCCCCAGTGTCCAGTCCCCACAGCCCCCAGTGTCCAGTCCCCACAGCCCCGAGTGGCCAGTGTCCAGTGCCCACAGCCCCGAGTGTCCAGTCCCCACAGCCCCGGGTGTCCAGTCCCCACAGCCCCCAGTGGCCAGTGTCCAGTCCCCACAGCCCCCAGTGGCCAGTGTCCAGTCCCCACAGCCCCCAGTGGCCAGTGTCCAGTACCCACAGCCCCGAGTGGCCAGTGTCCAGTCCCCACAGCCCAGAATGGCCAGTGTCCAGTCCCCACAGCCCCCAGTGGCCAGTGGCCAGTCCCCACAGCCCCCAGTGGCCAGTCCCCACAGCCCCCAGTGGCCAGTGGCCAGTCCCCACAGCCCCCAGTGGCCAGTCCCCACAGCCCCGAGTGTCCAGTCCCCACAGCCCCCAGTGGCCAGTGTCCAGTCCTCACAGCCCAGAGTGGCCAGTGTCCAGTCCCCACAGCCCCGAGTGGCCAGTCCCCACAGCCGCCAGTGTCCAGTCCCCACAGCCCCCAGTGGCCAGTGTCCAGTCCCCACAGCCCAGAGTGGCCAGTGTCCAGTCCCTACAGCCCCGTGTGGCCAGTCCCCACAGCCGCCAGTGTCCAGTCCCCACAGCCCCCAGTGGCCAGTGTCCAGTCCCCACAGCCCAGAGTGGCCAGTGTCCAGTCCCCACAGCCCCCAGTGTCCAGTCCCCACAGCCCCGAGTGGCCAGTGTCCAGTCCCCACAGCCCCGAGTGGCCAGTGTCCAGTCCCCACAGCCCAGAGTGGCCAGTGTCCAGTCCCCACAGCCCCCAGTGGCCAGTGTCCAGTCCCCACAGCCCCCAGTGGCCAGTGTCCAGTCCCCACAGCCCCAAATGACCAGCGTCCAGTCCCCACAGCCCCCAGCGTCCAGTCCCCACAGCCCAGAGTGGCCAGTGTCCAGTCCCCAGAGCCCCGAATGACCAGTGTCCACTCCCCACAGCCCCGAGTGGCCAGTGTCCAGTCCCCACAGCCCCGAGTGGCCAGCGTCCAGTCCCCACAGCCCCGAGTGGCCAGCGTCCAGTCCCCACAGCCCCGAGTGACCAGTCCCCACAGCCCCGAGTGACCAGTGTCCAGTCCCCACAGCCACGAGTGACCAGTCCCCACAGCCCCGAGTGACCAGTGTCCAGTCCCCACAGCCCCGAGTGGCCAGTCCCCACAGCCCCCAGTGGCCAGTGTCCAGTCCCCACAGCCCCCAGTGGCCAGTGTCCAGTCCCCACAGCCCCCAGTGGCCAGTGTCCAGTCCCCACAGCCCCGAGTGTCCAGTCCCCAAAGCCCCCAGTGGCCAGTGTCCAGTCCCCACAGCCCCCAGTGGCCAGTGTCCAGTCCCCACAGCCCCGAGTGTCCAGTCCCCACAGCCCCGAGTGTCCAGTCCCCACAGCCCCCAGTGGCCAGTGTCCAGTCCCCACAGCCCCCGGTGGCCAGTGTCCAGTCCCCACAGCCCCGAGTGTCCAGTCCCCACAGCCCCGAGTGTCCAGTCCCCAAAGCCCCCAGTGGCCAGTGTCCAGTCCCCACAGCCCCCAGTGGCCAGTGTCCAGTCCCCACAGCCCCGAGTGTCCAGTCCCCACAGCCCCGAGTGTCCAGTCCCCACAGCCCCGAGTGTCCAGTCCCCACAGCCCCGAGTGGCCAGTGTCCAGTCCCCACAGCCCCGAGTGTCCAGTCCCCACAGCCCCGAGTGTCCAGTCCACACAGCTCCAGTCCAGTCCCCACAGCCCCCAGTGTCCAGTCCCCACAGCCCCCAGTGTCCAGTCCCCACAGCCCCGAGTGGCCAGTGTCCAGTCCCCACAGCCCCGGGTGTCCAGCCCCCAGTGGCCAGTGTCCAGTCCCCACAGTCCCCAGTGGCCAGTGTCCAGTCCCCACAGCCCCCAGTGGCCAGTGTCCAGTCCCCACAGCCCCGAGTGGCCAGTGTCCAGTCCCCACAGCCCAGAATGGCCAGTGTCCAGTCCCCACAGCCCCCAGTGGCCAGTGTCCAGTCCCCACAGCCCCCAGTGGCCAGTCCCCACAGCCCCCAATGGCCAGTGTCCAGTCCCCACAGCCCCCAGTGGCCAGTCCCCACAGCCCCGAGTGTCCAGTCCCCACAGCCCCGAGTGTCCAGTGTCCAGTCCCCACAGCCCCGAGTGTCCAGTGTCCACAGCCCCCAGTGGCCAGTGTCCAGTCCCCACAGCCCCCAGTGGCCAGTGTCCAGTCCCCACAGCCCCCAGTGGCCAGTGTCCAGTCCCCACAGCCCCGAGTGTCCAGTCCCCACAGCCCCGAGTGTCCAGTCCCCAAAGCCCCCAGTGGCCAGTGTCCAGTCCCCACAGCCCCGAGTGTCCAGTCCCCACAGCCCCGAGTGTCCAGTCCCCACAGCCCCGAGTGTCCAGTCCCCACAGCCCCGAGTGTCCAGTCCCCACAGCCCCGAGTGTCCAGTCCCCACAGCCCCGAGTGTCCAGTCCCCACAGCCCCGAGTGTCCAGTCCCCACAGCCCCGAGTGTCCAGTCCCCACAGCCCCGAGTGTCCAGTCCCCACAGCCCCGAGTGTCCAGTCCCCACAGCCCCGAGTGTCCAGTCCCCACAGCCCCGAGTGGCCAGTCCCCACAGCCCCGAGTGGCCAGTCCCCAGTCCCCACAGTCCCGAGTGGCCAGTGTCCAGTCCCCACAGCCCCGAGTGTCCAGTCCCCACAGCCCCCAGTGTCCAGTCCCCACAGCCCCCAGTGTCCAGTCCCCACAGCCCCGAGTGGCCAGTGTCCAGTGCCCACAGCCCCGAGTGTCCAGTGCCCACAGCCCCGAGTGTCCAGTCCCCACAGCCCCGGGTGTCCAGTCCCCACAGCCCCCAGTGGCCAGTGTCCAGTCCCCACAGCCCCCAGTGGCCAGTGTCCAGTCCCCACAGCCCCCAGTGGCCAGTGTCCAGTCCCCACAGCCCCGAGTGGCCAGTGTCCAGTCCCCACAGCCCAGAATGGCCAGTGTCCAGTCCCCACAGGCCCCAGTGGCCAGTGTCCAGTCCCCACAGCCCCCAATGGCCAGTCCCCACAGCCCCCAGTGGCCAGTCCCCACAGCCCCCAGTGGCCAGTCCCCACAGCCCCGAGTGTCCAGTCCCCACAGCCCCCAGTGGCCAGTGTCCAGTCCTCACAGCCCAGAGTGGCCAGTGTCCAGTCCCCACAGCCCCGAGTGGCCAGTCCCCACAGCCGCCAGTGTCCAGTCCCCACAGCCCCCAGTGGCCAGTGTCCAGTCCCCACAGCCCAGAGTGGCCAGTGTCCAGTCCCTACAGCCCCGAGTGGCCAGTCCCCACAGCCGCCAGTGTCCAGTCCCCACAGCCCCCAGTGGCCAGTGTCCAGTCCCCACAGCCCAGAGTGGCCAGTGTCCAGTCCCCACAGCCCACAGTGTCCAGTCCCCACAGCCCCGAGTGGCCAGTGTCCAGTCCCCACAGCCCCGGGTGGCCAGTGTCCAGTCCCCACAGCCCAGAGTGTCCAGTGTCCAGTCCCCACAGCCCCCAGTGGCCAGTGTCCAGTCCCCACAGCCCCCAGTGGCCAGTGTCCAGTCCCCACAGCCCCAAATGACCAGCGTCCAGTCCCCACAGCCCCCAGCGTCCAGTCCCCACAGCCCAGAGTGGCCAGTGTCCAGTCCCCAGAGCCCCGAATGACCAGTGTCCACTCCCCACAGCCCCGAGTGGCCAGTGTCCAGTCCCCACAGCCCCGAGTGGCCAGCGTCCAGTCCCCACAGCCCCGAGTGGCCAGCGTCCAGTCCCCACAGCCCCGAGTGACCAGTCCCCACAGCCCCGAGTGACCAGTGTCCAGTCCCCACAGCCACGAGTGACCAGTCCCCACAGCCCCGAGTGACCAGTGTCCAGTCCCCACAGCCCCGAGTGGCCAGTCCCCACAGCCCCCAGTGGCCAGTGTCCAGTCCCCACAGCCCCCAGTGGCCAGTGGCCAGTCCCCACAGCCCCCAGTGGCCAGTCCCCACAGCCCCGAGTGTCCAGTCCCCACAGCCCCCAGTGGCCAGTGTCCAGTCCTCACAGCCCAGAGTGGCCAGTGTCCAGTCCCCACAGCCCCGAGTGGCCAGTCCCCACAGCCGCCAGTGTCCAGTCCCCACAGCCCCCAGTGGCCAGTGTCCAGTCCCCACAGCCCAGAGTGGCCAGTGTCCAGTCCCTACAGCCCCGAGTGGCCAGTCCCCACAGCCGCCAGTGTCCAGTCCCCACAGCCCCCAGTGGCCAGTGTCCAGTCCCCACAGCCCAGAGTGGCCAGTGTCCAGTCCCCACAGCCCCCAGTGTCCAGTCCCCACAGCCCCGAGTGGCCAGTGTCCAGTCCCCACAGCCCCGGGTGGCCAGTGTCCAGTCCCCACAGCCCAGAGTGGCCAGTGTCCAGTGCCCACAGCCCCGAGTGTCCAGTGCCCACAGCCCCGAGTGTCCAGTCCCCACAGCCCCGGGTGTCCAGTCCCCACAGCCCCCAGTGGCCAGTGTCCAGTCCCCACAGCCCCCAGTGGCCAGTGTCCAGTCCCCACAGCCCCCAGTGGCCAGTGTCCAGTCCCCACAGCCCCGAGTGGCCAGTGTCCAGTCCCCACAGCCCAGAATGGCCAGTGTCCAGTCCCCACAGCCCCCAGTGGCCAGTGTCCAGTCCCCACAGCCCCCAATGGCCAGTCCCCACAGCCCCCAGTGGCCAGTCCCCACAGCCCCCAGTGGCCAGTCCCCACAGCCCCGAGTGTCCAGTCCCCACAGCCCCCAGTGGCCAGTGTCCAGTCCTCACAGCCCAGAGTGGCCAGTGTCCAGTCCCCACAGCCCCGAGTGGCCAGTCCCCACAGCCGCCAGTGTCCAGTCCCCACAGCCCCCAGTGGCCAGTGTCCAGTCCCCACAGCCCAGAGTGGCCAGTGTCCAGTCCCTACAGCCCCGAGTGGCCAGTCCCCACAGCCGCCAGTGTCCAGTCCCCACAGCCCCCAGTGGCCAGTGTCCAGTCCCCACAGCCCAGAGTGGCCAGTGTCCAGTCCCCACAGCCCACAGTGTCCAGTCCCCACAGCCCCGAGTGGCCAGTGTCCAGTCCCCACAGCCCCGGGTGGCCAGTGTCCAGTCCCCACAGCCCAGAGTGTCCAGTGTCCAGTCCCCACAGCCCCCAGTGGCCAGTGTCCAGTCCCCACAGCCCCCAGTGGCCAGTGTCCAGTCCCCACAGCCCCAAATGACCAGCGTCCAGTCCCCACAGCCCCCAGCGTCCAGTCCCCACAGCCCAGAGTGGCCAGTGTCCAGTCCCCAGAGCCCCGAATGACCAGTGTCCACTCCCCACAGCCCCGAGTGGCCAGTGTCCAGTCCCCACAGCCCCGAGTGGCCAGCGTCCAGTCCCCACAGCCCCGAGTGGCCAGCGTCCAGTCCCCACAGCCCCGAGTGACCAGTCCCCACAGCCCCGAGTGACCAGTGTCCAGTCCCCACAGCCACGAGTGACCAGTCCCCACAGCCCCGAGTGACCAGTGTCCAGTCCCCACAGCCCCGAGTGGCCAGTCCCCACAGCCCCCAGTGGCCAGTGTCCAGTCCCCACAGCCCCCAGTGGCCAGTGGCCAGTCCCCACAGCCCCCAGTGGCCAGTCCCCACAGCCCCGAGTGTCCAGTCCCCACAGCCCCCAGTGGCCAGTGTCCAGTCCTCACAGCCCAGAGTGGCCAGTGTCCAGTCCCCACAGCCCCGAGTGGCCAGTCCCCACAGCCGCCAGTGTCCAGTCCCCACAGCCCCCAGTGGCCAGTGTCCAGTCCCCACAGCCCAGAGTGGCCAGTGTCCAGTCCCTACAGCCCCGAGTGGCCAGTCCCCACAGCCGCCAGTGTCCAGTCCCCACAGCCCCCAGTGGCCAGTGTCCAGTCCCCACAGCCCAGAGTGGCCAGTGTCCAGTCCCCACAGCCCCCAGTGTCCAGTCCCCACAGCCCCGAGTGGCCAGTGTCCAGTCCCCACAGCCCCGGGTGGCCAGTGTCCAGTCCCCACAGCCCAGAGTGGCCAGTGTCCAGTCCCCACAGCCCCCAGTGGCCAGTGTCCAGTCCCCACAGCCCCGAGTGGCCAGTGTCCAGTGCCCACAGCCCCGAGTGTCCAGTGCCCACAGCCCCGAGTGTCCAGTCCCCACAGCCCCGGGTGTCCAGTCCCCACAGCCCCCAGTGGCCAGTGTCCAGTCCCCACAGCCCCCAGTGGCCAGTGTCCAGTCCCCACAGCCCCCAGTGGCCAGTGTCCAGTCCCCACAGCCCCGAGTGGCCAGTGTCCAGTCCCCACAGCCCAGAATGGCCAGTGTCCAGTCCCCACAGCCCCCAGTGGCCAGTGTCCAGTCCCCACAGCCCCCAATGGCCAGTCCCCACAGCCCCCAGTGGCCAGTGGCAAGTCCCCACAGCCCCCAGTGGCCAGTCCCCACAGCCCCGAGTGTCCAGTCCCCACAGCCCCCAGTGGCCAGTGTCCAGTCCTCACAGCCCAGAGTGGCCAGTGTCCAGTCCCCACAGCCCCGAGTGGCCAGTCCCCACAGCCGCCAGTGTCCAGTCCCCACAGCCCCCAGTGGCCAGTGTCCAGTCCCCACAGCCCAGAGTGGCCAGTGTCCAGTCCCTACAGCCCCGAGTGGCCAGTCCCCACAGCCGCCAGTGTCCAGTCCCCACAGCCCCCAGTGGCCAGTGTCCAGTCCCCACAGCCCAGAGTGGCCAGTGTCCAGCCCCCAGTGTCCAGTCCCCACAGCCCCGAGTGGCCAGTGTCCAGTCCCCACAGCCCCGGGTGGCCAGTGTCCAGTCCCCACAGCCCAGAGTGGCCAGTGTCCAGTCCCCACAGCCCCCAGTGGCCAGTGTCCAGTCCCCACAGCCTTCAGTGGCCAGTGTCCAGTCCCCACAGCCCCAAATGACCAGCGTCCAGTCCCCACAGCCCCCAGCGTCCAGTCCCCACAGCCCAGAGTGGCCAGTGTCCAGTCCCCAGAGCCCCGAATGACCAGTGTCCACTCCCCACAGCCCCGAGTGGCCAGTGTCCAGTCCCCACAGCCCCGAGTGGCCAGCGTCCAGTCCCCACAGCCCCGAGTGGCCAGCGTCCAGTCCCCACAGCCCCGAGTGACCAGTCCCCACAGCCCCGAGTGACCAGTGTCCAGTCCCCACAGCCACGAGTGACCAGTCCCCACAGCCCCGAGTGACCAGTGTCCAGTCCCCACAGCCCCGAGTGGCCAGTCCCCACAGCCCCCAGTGGCCAGTGTCCAGTCCCCACAGCCCCCAGTGGCCAGTGTCCAGTCCCCACAGCCCCCAGTGGCCAGTGTCCAGTCCCCACAGCCCCGAGTGTCCAGTCCCCAAAGCCCCCAGTGGCCAGTGTCCAGTCCCCACAGCCCCCAGTGGCCAGTGTCCAGTCCCCACAGCCCCGAGTGTCCAGTCCCCACAGCCCCGAGTGTCCAGTCCCCACAGCCCCCAGTGGCCAGTGTCCAGTCCCCACAGCCCCCGGTGGCCAGTGTCCAGTCCCCACAGCCCCGAGTGTCCAGTCCCCAAAGCCCCCAGTGGCCAGTGTCCAGTCCCCACAGCCCCCAGTGGCCAGTGTCCAGTCCCCACAGCCCCGAGTGTCCAGTCCCCACAGCCCCGAGTGTCCAGTCCCCAAAGCCCCCAGTGGCCAGTGTCCAGTCCCCACAGCCCCCAGTGGCCAGTGTCCAGTCCCCACAGCCCCGAGTGTCCAGTCCCCACAGCCCCGAGTGTCCAGTCCCCACAGCCCCGAGTGTCCAGTCCCCACAGCCCCGAGTGGCCAGTGTCCAGTCCCCACAGCCCCGAGTGTCCAGTCCCCACAGCCCCGAGTGTCCAGTCCCCACAGCCCCGAGTGTCCAGTCCACACAGCCCCAGTCCAGTCCCCACAGCCCCCAGTGTCCAGTCCCCACAGCCCCCAGTGTCCAGTCCCCACAGCCCCGAGTGGCCAGTGTCCAGTCCCCACAGCCCCGAGTGTCCAGTCCCCACAGCCCCGGGTGTCCAGTCCCCACAGCCCCCAGTGGCCAGTGTCCAGTCCCCACAGCCCCCAGTGGCTAGTGTCCAGTCCCCACAGCCCCCAGTGGCCAGTGTCCAGTCCCCACAGCCCCGAGTGGCCAGTGTCCAGTCCCCACAGCCCAGAATGGCCAGTGTCCAGTCCCCACAGCCCCCAGTGGCCAGTGTCCAGTCCCCACAGCCCCCAGTGGCCAGTCCCCACAGCCCCCAGTGGCCAGTCCCCACAGCCCCCAATGGCCAGTGTCCAGTCCCCACAGCCCCGAGTGTCCAGTCCCCACAGCCCCGAGTGTCCAGTCCCCACAGCCCCCAGTGTCCAGTCCCCACAGCCCCCAGTGGCCAGTGTCTAGTCCCCACAGCCCCGAGTGTCCAGTCCCCACAGCCCCGAGTGTCCAGTCCCCACAGCCCCGAGTGTCCAGTCCCCACAGCCCCGAGTGTCCAGTGTCCAGTCCCCACAGCCCCGAGTGTCCAGTGTCCAGTCCCCACAGCCCCCAGTGGCCAGTGTCCAGTCCCCACAGCCCCCAGTGGCCAGTGTCCAGTCCCCACAGCCCCGAGTGTCCAGTCCCCACAGCCCCGAGTGTCCAGTCCCCAAAGCCCCCAGTGGCCAGTGTCCAGTCCCCACAGCCCCGAGTGTCCAGTCCCCACAGCCCCGAGTGTCCAGTCCCCACAGCCCCGAGTGTCCAGTCCCCACAGCCCCGAGTGTCCAGTCCCCACAGCCCCGAGTGTCCAGTCCCCACAGCCCCGAGTGTCCAGTCCCCACAGCCCCGAGTGTCCAGTCCCCACAGCCCCGAGTGTCCAGTCCCCACAGCCCCGAGTGTCCAGTCCCCACAGCCCCGAGTGTCCAGTCCCCACAGCCCCGAGTGTCCAGTCCCCACAGCCCCGAGTGTCCAGTCCCCACAGCCCCGAGTGTCCAGTCCCCACAGCCCCGAGTGTCCAGTCCCCACAGCCCCGAGTGTCCAGTCCCCACAGCCCCGAGTGGCCAGTGTCCAGTCCCCTCAGTCCCGAGTGGCCAGTGTCCAGTCCCCACAGCCCCCAGTGTCCAGTCCCCACAGCCCCCAGTGTCCAGTCCCCACAGCCCCCAGTGTCCAGTCCCCACAGCCCCCAGTGTCCAGTCCCCACAGCCCCGAGTGGCCAGTGTCCAGTGCCCACAGCCCCGAGTGTCCAGTCCCCACAGCCCCGGGTGTCCAGTCCCCACAGCCCCCAGTGGCCAGTGTCCAGTCCCCACAGCCCCCAGTGGCCAGTGTCCAGTCCCCACAGCCCCCAGTGGCCAGTGTCCAGTCCCCACAGCCCCGAGTGGCCAGTGTCCAGTCCCCACAGCCCAGAATGGCCAGTGTCCAGTCCCCACAGCCCCCAGTGGCCAGTCCCCACAGCCCCCAGTGGCCAGTGGCCAGTCCCCACAGCCCCCAGTGGCCAGTCCCCACAGCCCCGAGTGTCCAGTCCCCACAGCCCCCAGTGGCCAGTGTCCAGTCCTCACAGCCCAGAGTGGCCAGTGTCCAGTCGCCACAGCCCCGAGTGGCCAGTCCCCACAGCCGCCAGTGTCCAGTCCCCACAGCCCCCAGTGGCCAGTGTCCAGTCCCCACAGCCCAGAGTGGCCAGTGTCCAGTCCCTACAGCCCCGAGTGGCCAGTCCCCACAGCCGCCAGTGTCCAGTCCCCACAGCCCCCAGTGGCCAGTGTCCAGTCCCCACAGCCCAGAGTGGCCAGTGTCCAGTCCCCACAGCCCCCAGTGTCCAGTCCCCACAGCCCCGAGTGGCCAGTGTCCAGTCCCCACAGCCCCGAGTGGCCAGTGTCCAGTCCCCACAGCCCCGAGTGGCCAGTGTCCAGTCCCCACAGCCCAGAGTGGCCAGTGTCCAGTCCCCACAGCCCCCAGTGGCCAGTGTCCAGTCCCCACAGCCCCAAATGACCAGCGTCCAGTCCCCACAGCCCCCAGCGTCCAGTCCCCACAGCCCAGAGTGGCCAGTGTCCAGTCCCCAGAGCCCCGAATGACCAGTGTCCACTCCCCACAGCCCCGAGTGGCCAGTGTCCAGTCCCCACAGCCCCGAGTGGCCAGCGTCCAGTCCCCACAGCCCCGAGTGGCCAGCGTCCAGTCCCCACAGCCCCGAGTGACCAGTCCCCACAGCCCTGAGTGACCAGTGTCCAGTCCCCACAGCCCCGAGTGACCAGTCCCCACAGCCCCGAGTGACCAGTGTCCAGTCCCCACAGCCCCGAGTGGCCAGTCCCCACAGCCCCGAGTGACCAGTGTCCAGTCCCCACAGCCCCGAGTGGCCAGTGCCCAGTCCCCACAGCCCCGAGTGGCCAGTGTCCAGTCCCTGTGACCAGTGCTCATCTGTACAACCTCTCCCTGTACCTAATACCCTCAAATCTGGACAACATTCTCGTAAACCTACTCTGCCCACGCCCCCGCCGCCCCCCCCCCCTCCCCCCCACTAGGCCCAGGGATGAGAGGGAGGGAGAGGAGGGGAGTGGAGGAGGATGGAGAGAGGGAGGGGTGGAAGGAGGGGGGAGGGGAAGGGGAGGGCACGGTGTACTGACAGACCCTTTCCCTGCAGCGACTGGTTCCGTGCACTCAGCGCTGTTCACACGGCCACACAGCAGGAGCTGGAGGAGATGCAGCTGGAACTGGCCAATCCGAAGAATGCCGTGGTAAAGGACAGGCCCCTCACTAGTGGAGGAGCCTCAACGTGTGTGACCCCAGGCGTGCGTGGTGACGGGACAGTGTTGAGGGAGCTTTTTCTTTTTTTAATTATTTTTTTTTAATTTCATTTTTAAAATTTTAATAATATTAAATACAAAGAGCTTTTAAACAAACACAACAACAGAGTAGTAACAAAATCAAGACTGCCATTGGCAGTTTACAATCAAACATTTATCAAATTAAAATGTTATCAACTTTATCCACAAGACACTCGCCCCCCTCCACGCAGCGACCAGCGTTCACAGAAAGCTCCCAGAGTCCCCGTGGGCACCGCATGGTCCCTCTCCTGGGACACGCGGGCAGGGGCAGTCGTCTCGGGCAGGACCCTCGACTAGCACAGCAGCAAACCGACAGGAAGATTCCCCCCCACTATACTGGGTGACCAAATGTCAAGAGGTTTTCAGTACAAATCAAAATGTTTCAAGGTGTGTTTATTGTCACCAATGAAGGTACGGTGAGTGGAACACTAAATTCTTCACGCTCTTATAGTAAATAACTACTAAACGCAGTGTTGTCCAGATAGTTGATCTTCTCCGCTGAAGTTGTGACTTCTGACCCGGGCGTGAGCTGGGTCTCTCTAGGTTCACCAAAAATCCAAGGCACTGTTCCTATCCTCACCTTGCCGACCTTGCTGAATGTTTTCCTTGTAAACGACCACAACATCGATACAAATCTCAGCTTCCCTGTTTGCAAGTGCTCCTGGCAATTTGCCAGCTACAGCCACTCGGAGACACAGACAAATTCCTCACAAATTGTTAAAAAATTTAAAAGAAGGTCTCTGAAGTCCAGTGGTGATCCTTCGAGCTCCTTCCTGCTCTCAAATTCTCCCAGCCATCAGAGCAGCTCCTGTCCTGTCTGACCACTGGCGTGTGTGACAGGACAGAGTAGAGGGCGTTTTGCCGTGTCTGACTCCGGGACTGTGATGGGACAGTATAGAGGGATTTTCAACAGGCCTGTGTCTGTCTGAGTGGGGTGGGACGTGTGGATGGCCAGTGCTCAGTGTGGGATGCGGTGGGATCTGGTGTCTTGTGGGGCTGGCGTGACGGTGGGGACGGGGCAGTGCAGATGGTGGGGCGGGAGGGTGAGGTGAGGCGGTGGGGTCCGATGTTGCTTTCAATCATATCTGTCTGTCTGCTGTGGAACAGGGCACCATTGATGTGGGACTCATCGACTCCGCCTGTGCCTCTGATAACCCTGACAGGTGAGGCTCGGAGACATTGGGGCCATCCTGTGCCAGCATTACCCCTGCACGGTGTTCTGGGGAAGGGCCCGGGCAAGGTGGGGAGCAACTGGGAAAGAGCGATCATAAAGCGTGGGGCTTGGAGTGATCCTGGATAACATGGTCACTAAAGAAGAGCCTCACCCCGGGGGCAGAGTAGATCTGATCAGGGAGATGGATCCACAGCTTGGTTAGTGGGAGACGGTGGGGGGGTGGTGGCCAGTGGGGGGGGGGGGGGGGGGGTAAGGGGGAGGTGGGCCGGCTGCAGATGGACAGGGAGGGCCAGCAGACGGGTCCCCACCCTGAGGCCGAGGGATGTGAAGTGACACCCCGCCTCCCCCCCACACACAGACAGACCCCCCCCACACACAGACAGGACCCCCCCCCCCCCCCCCTCGTGCGGGGTTGTGGAGACGTTTTCCACGGGGACCGGCTGCCATGTCTGTCACTCCCACCCCTCCCTCACCGTTCTGTGTGGGGGCCGGGACCCTCCCTCGCCGTTCTGTGTGGGGGCCGGGACCCTCCCTCGCCGTTCTGTGTGGGGCCGGGACCCTCCATCGCAGCTTTGTGTGGGGGCTGGGACCCTCCATCGCAGCTTTGTGTGGGGGCCGGGACCCTCCCTCGCTGCTCTGTGGGGGCCGGGACCCTCCCTCGCCGCTCTGTGGGGGCCGGGACCCTCCCTCGCCGCTCTGTGGGGGCCGGGACCCTCCCTCGCCGCTCTGTGTGGGGCCGAGACGACGGTCTGTTTAGTAAAACAGGTTCATGTCTTTAGGCCAAATTCTTTCCTGATCATCACGGCGAACAGAGCGATCCACTGCACAGCGGACAGCGCAGAGGCCATGCATCATTGGATTGCACTGTTGCAGAGGCCTCGCCGCAGCAGCAACGCATGCATTGCCCGTGGTGAGGGGGAGTTGGTGGGGATGAGAGGGAAGGGAGGCGGGCAGCGGGGGGAGAGGGAAGGGGGGGAGCAGTAGTGGGGATGAGTGGGAGGGGGATGGGGGGGAAAGGGAAGGGGTGTGAAGGGGTTTCTCTCCTGCCCCCCCTCCCCATCTGACCTGCTGTGACTGACCCCTGCCCTCTCCCCATCTGACCCTTGCCCTCTCCCCTGACCTGTGTCTGACTCCTGTCCTCTCCCATCTGACCCCTGCCCCCTCCCCGTCTGACCTGCTGTGTCTGACCCCTGGCCCCTGCTGCCTGACCCCTGTCCTCTCCATCTGACCTGTGTCTGACCCCTGGCCCCTGCTGTCTGACCCCTGTCATCTCCATCTGTCCTGCTGTGTCTGACCCCTGGTCCCTGCTATCTGACCCCTGCCCTCTCCCTGACCTGCTCTGACCCTTGCCCTCTCCCCCTGACCTGCTGTCTGACCCCTGCCCTCTCCCCTGACCTGCTGTCTGACCCCTGCCCTCTCCCGTCTGACCCCTGGCCCCTGCTGTCTGACCCGTGCCATCTCCCCCTGACCTGTCTGACCCCTGCCCTCTCCCTCTGACGTGTGTCTGACCCCTGGCCCCTGCTGTCTGACCGGTGCCCTCTCCCACTGACCTGCTGTCTGACCCCTGGCCCCTGCTGTCTAACCCGTGCCGTCTCCACCTGACCTGTCTGACCGGTGCCCTCTCCCACTGACCTGCTGTCTGCCCCCCCCCCCCCAGGCTGGCTGTACAAGGGTGTGTGCGTGCGTGGCCGTGCCCCCCCTCTGGGGTTGCGTCGCCGCTGGTTCGTGCTGACCGCCACCTCGCTGGACTATTACCGCTCACCGGAGCCGGGCGCCCGCCTCGGCACCCTGGCGCTCACCTCCCTTTGCTCCGCACGGCTGCCCACTGACGACTCCGCCTTCCGGCTCACAGGTGAGGGGGGGGGAGCGGGAGATGGGTGAGGGGTGCTGGGGGGGCGGGGGGGAAGTCAGTGGGGAGTGCTTGGGAGGAAGGGGGTGGGTAGGGTAAAAGGGAAGGGGGTGCAGAATGGGGAGTGTCCGTAGGGTGCCTTGTATGTTGAATGGTGGGATGAAGGTCCCCAGGGTGGGGACAGATCTGGCCGCCTCACTACTGGTCGGGTGTCGTAGCAATGGTGACGTGTTGGGAAGTCACCGTAACCGTGAATCAGGTCCCTTCTCACTGCCAGGGACCCTGCCCCCTCCAGCCGCTGTCAGCACCCATGCTTACTCTAGCCCCTCAATCCCCCTCCCCACCTCTCCCCCTCTCCCCCTCCCTTTCCTACCCCCCACTCCCCTGTGTCCCCAACACTCACTTCCCTGCCCCTCCTTCCCTTTGGCCCCCAATCTCCCGCTACCCCCATGTCCCCTTGTCTCCCCCCACCTCCACCTGTCCCCCCGCCTTTCTTCCCCACCCCCTATTTCCCGTTTACCTGCCCCCATGCAGGCTACTGGCAGCTGGCGGTTCACGGCCGCAAGCGCTCCTACCGCCTGTACACGGATCGGCAGCAGGATGCCGCGCGCTGGGCCTCCGCAATTCACAACCTCATCGACGGCAAGGTCCCCGTGGAAACCCCAACACAGCAGCTGATTCGCGAGATCAAGGTAAGGATGGCCACTCGGCCCCAGACCCTGATGCTATCCACGTCTCCAAGCTTTCAGACCCTCCCCCAGGGACACTCCCACTGTAGACCCCTCTCCTGTGGAGAGACCACGATATCCACACCCCTGATGATGGTATAAATCTCCAAAGCCGGGGCAGTGTGGCTCTGATGCTGGCTGCCTTCGTGAGTGAGTGGGTGGGTGGGTGGGTACCCGTACGTGGTGTTGACGGACGAGAAGCCAAAGCAAAGAAGTGGAAGCCAAATAACCGAAAGGGTGGGACGCCTAAATGCCAACTAGCCGAAAGGCTGCGTCGCCTACAAGCCAATTCACTGAATGGCCGCTCTGCGGAAAAGTCAAATAACGGACATGACGTCGCCGTGGGGGGGGGGGGGGGGGGGGGTGCGGGACTTGTCAGCGATTGGTCAAGTCCCCCCGCATCCATCACATCACTGGCCGGTGGAGACGGGAGGATGGGGGGCATTTCCCCACACAAGCCATAGGTGACTGGGCACTCAACCCGAGCACCAAGTTTTATTACCGTCTGGTTGCTTGCGGAACGCACACAACATGCTCCCACGCACAAAACGCCAGATAATCTGTAAACTGTTTTAACCGAAGATGGACACAAAATGCTGGAGTAACTCAGTGGGACAGGCAGCATCTCTGGAGAGATGGAATGGGTGACGTTTCGGGTTGAGACCATTCTTCAGACCTGAAGACTGAGTCTGAAGGGTCTCGACCCGAAACGCCACCCATTCCTTCTCTCCAGAGATGCTACCTGTCCCACTGAGCACTCCAGCATTTTGTGTCCATCTTTGGTGTGACAGTTGTCTCATTTCATCGGCTTAGTGTATTGCGCGCGTGGAAGAGACGCTTTACATGCCGCTTGCATCTATTCGTCCAAGTGTACTCTTAATGAAATCTCACATCTTTGCGAGGGAGGGATGGAATGGATGTGACCACCGGCTAAAGCAAAGACATAGTTAGGACAGGGAAATAATCCCACCACTTAATTAACCAGGTTCCCAAATATAAGAACTATTTATACATGTAACATTTTTGTTTTTAAATCAATGTAACTCTTTTTTGATTTTTAATGCCGAGTTAAAACCCGGTCCTGTGGGAAGGGTTTGCGGCAGCTACTTTCATAGTGCCTTCATTGTTGGTAGGTGCTGTCCATTATTTGATTTTTCGACTGAGCGGCCATTCGGTGAGTTTGCTTGTAGGCGACGTAGCCTTTCGGTTAGTTGGCTTTTAGGCGTCCCACCCTCTTGGTTAGTTGGCATTTCAGCTTCGTTTCTGTTCGTTTATTTGGCTTCCACTTCTTTGCTTCGGCTTCTCATCCTTCGATGCCACGTCCGCACACGGGGTGGGTGGGTGGGTGAGTGAGTGGTTGGGTATCGCATCGCACCACCCCACCATTCGATCCCGCCCTTGTTCCCCACGTCCTGTGTAGACGTGATCTTTGCCGCTGGGAACCTCCTTGTGAGACCCCCTGCCTGGAGACCCCCAACCCCCCCACCCCCAACTAGCAGGCCCCCACATGAGGCAGTGGTCATGGGGACCGGTCAGTGTGTGGTGTGGGGGCCGCGGGGACCGGTCAGTGAAGCAGGGGTCATGGAGACTGGTCAGTGCGGCTGCATCTCCCATAGGAGCGGAGCGAGGACCCAGCGTTGGTGGAACAGACGTACCGGAGGAACCCGATCCTGCGATACACCCCCCACCCCCTGCACTCACCCCTGCTGCCCCTGCCCTACGGAGACCTGGAGCCCAGCCGTGAGTACCACCCCCATCACCGGACCATCTCCGTCTGCCGCCCTCTGGCTCTGTGTCTCCCTCCTTCTGTGTCTGTCTCTCTGCCACTATCTGTCTCCCCGCGCCCCCCCCCCCCCCCGCCTCTCTCTCTCTGTCTATCTGTGTTGGTACAATGGTGGGGTGGGAGTTGGGGCAGCCTGTGGGGGGAGCGGGGGTGTGGGGGTGGGGGTCGAGTAGCGTGTGGGACCAGGGCTCGGGGGCGGGTGGAGTGGAGGTGGGGGTCGAACAGCCTGTGGGGGCAGGCGGAGCGTGGGTGGGGTGGGGAGTGGGGCAGAGGGAGGGGGTTCACTGACTTGTCTCTGTGTCTGCAGTGCCGGAGGGGGGTTCAGGCAGCGGGTGGAGTGGGGGTGGGAGCGGGGGAAGTGGGGGGCGGGTGGGGTGGGGGTGGGGAGTGGGGCAGTGGGAGGGGGTTCACTGACTTGTCTCTGTGTCTGCAGTGCCAGAGGAGGGTTCGGGCAGCCTGCGCTGGTGGAGCGGGGGCGGGGGGAGCGGGAGCAGGTGGAATGGGGGTGGGGTGGGGAGTGGGGCGGGGGGAGTGGATTCACTGACCTCTGTCTGTGTCTGCAGTGCCAGAGGGGGGTTCGGGCAGCCTGCGGGGGGAGGCCGTGCGACTGTTCCGGTGCCTGCATGAGCTGCAAACTACATCGGAGCCGCTAACACTGGTGGCATCGGTGCTGCAAACCTGCCAGCGCCTGCCCCCCCTCCGGGACGAGCTCTACTGCCAGCTCATCAAACAGACCAACCACGCACCTCCACTCGCCCGACCCTCCTCCCTGCACCTCTTCCGGCTGCTCAGCTGCATGAGCTGCACCTTCCTGCCCAGTCGTAGCGTGCTGCATTACCTGCACTTTCACCTGCACAGGTGAGAACCCCTCTCTCCACCCACCAGCCCCCATACCCCTCTGCCCCGCCCCCCCCACTGATCCCCTCCCTCCACCCGCCAACCCCCCTTCACCCTCTGTCCCGTCCCCCCACCCACCAGTGAGTGTGCACGTGCGTGTGTGTGCGTGCGTGTACGTGTGTGTATGTGTACATACGTGTGTGTATGTGTACGTACGTGTGCATACGTATGCATGTGTACGTGTGTTTGCGTGTGCGTGTGTACGTCTCAGGAACGTGCCGTGAGTTATTACTCGGGGTAGGCAGTCTGTAGAATTTTGAAAAAATCTTAAATCTGTCAGCGTGAGTAACCTCAATTGGTCCCTTGATCGCGCTCCACCGCCCGCTGTCCTGTTATCCATCGCCCACTGACCCACTCTTGAGCCTTGTTAAACTGAGTTCTTTTGTCAGTCCAATTCAAGAAAACTTGATTCAAACCATGCTGCTAAAATCAATTCTTTATTCTGACAGCGCTGGATAATTCTTTAAACCTTCCAACACAGAGCTAGAAACTGGGGCAGGTCGAAAGAACTACTGACTTTGGTACAAACGTAACACATTATATAGGTATTAGACAATTATGATACGGAAAGAGTGGCAAACTATTAACCAATCATTATGGTTTACCATACATTTAGCTTATTTGCATTAACCAATCAACTAAATCCTTTCCAGTGATTGACAACACGTATAGTCACATGGTTTCCCTTTTTCTGGCCTCTTTACATTCCTGGCTCCCTCTGTGGTTTTCTTTAACTTCTTTGCTCAAAATCATTTTATTTCACTGAAGTAAAACCACAGAAATCTAACATTAATTCTCAGAGACCACCACTCAGAATATAAAATACACATCATATAGCAATCACACAATACATACACACAAAACATATATTTTCACTTTGGAAAATAAAGTTATTTCTAAAACTTCAGATTTAAACAAAGTCTAATACTTACAATCCTAATTAAAACACAATACACTTCACAAATAATTTCCCTACAACTTCATAGTTAAAATACAGTTACTTATGGATTAAATATGAGTTTTGTCCCATTCTTACAAAGTGGTAAGGACTTGAGTTATTTCTACAATCCCCGACCACACAAAGGCCACTAATTGTCACACTTGATAAATTATAATTGCTTCTTACCAAGCTCGGGTCTAGTTTCATTCTTAATTACAACCTCCCCCTTTTATCTCTGGCCGAAAGGAATGTAAGGCCTCCTCACTAATAGCATTCCATACAGCAAATGGAAGATTATCAAAACAGAGTTACTTTCTCAGTTTTCTATAAACATAAGAAATCACCCTTATACAAGGGTCACACAACCATCTCTTTATTCCTTATCTCTTATTTCAACGTAAATATATTTAAACAGCACAAACCAGATCACAGACTATTAGCTAGCCTTGCTGCCCTAGACCCAATATAGACAACCATAAATCTTCTTTATAGCACACTAGAGCTCAAAGATGTGTCACAAAGAAAGGGCAAATTATGTCCATGTCCTGAGAAGAAACCCATCAATAACCTATACTCTAAACACCAAACTAAACCAAATACAACTTCTGACAGCATTATAGCTGCTTCAAAGCAAACAAAGCTATGCCTATTCAGATCAACATTTCCATGTTATGATAAGCCATCTGTCTCCTGTGTGTGTGTGTGTTCTTTGCACTTTATTTCTTTGTGGGAACATGTATTTCTGAAAACCCCTTCTCTTGCAACTTAACATAAGTTCCTCACACAAAATTCCTCATCTGAGCAATTAGAAACATAGAAAATAGGTGCAGGAGGGGGCCATTCAGCCCTTCGAGCCAGCACCGTCAATCATTGTGATCATGGCTGACCGTCCCCTATCAATAACCCGTGCCTGCCTTCTCCCCATATCCCTAGCCCCTAGAGCTCTATCTAACTCTCTTTTAAATCCATCCAGTGATTTGGCCTCCACTGCCCTCTGTGGCAGGGAATTCCATAAGTTCACAACTCTCTGGGTGAAAAAGTTTTTTCCTTGCCTCAGTCTTAAATGACCTCCCCTTTATTCTGTGGCCCCTGGTTCTGGACTTGCCCAACATTGGGAACATTTTTCCTGCATCTAGCTTGTCCAGTCCTTTTATAAGTTTATTTGTTTCTATAAGATCGCCCCTCATCCTTCTAAACTCCAGTGAATACAAGCCTAGTCTTTTCAATCTTTCCTCATATGACAGTCCCTCCATCCCAGGGATCAATCTAGTGAACCTACGCTGCACTACCTCAATCACAAGGATGTCCTTCCTCAAATTAGGAGACCAAAACTGTACACAATACTCCAGATGTGGTCTCACCAGAGCCCTATACAACTGCATAAGAACCTCTTTACGCCTATACGGAAATCCTCTTGTTATGAAGGCCAACATTCCATTAGCTTTCTTCACTGCCTGCTGTACCTGCACGCCAAGTTTCAGTGACCGGTGTACAAGGACACCCAGGTCTCGCTGTACCTCCCCCTTACCTAACCTAATCCCATTGAGATAATAATCTGCCCCCTTGTTTTTCCCACCAAAGTAGATAACCTCATATTTATCTATATTATACTGCATCTGCCACGCATCTGCCCACTCACTCAACCTGTCCAGGTCACCCTGCAACCTCCTCTTCACAGTTCACACTGCCACCCAGCTTTGTGTCATCCGCAAACTTGCTAGTGTTGCTCCTAATTCCCTCTTCCAAATCATTAATATATATGGTAAACAGTTGCGGCCCCAACACCGAGCCTTGCGGCACTCCACTCGCCACTGCCTGCCATTCTGAAAAGGACCCGTTCACTCCTACTTTTTGCTTCCGGTCTGTCAACCAATTTTCTATCCATGTCAACACCTTACCCCCAATACCATGTGCTCTAATTTTAGTCACTAGTCTCCCATGCAGGACCTTATCAAAGGCTTTCTGAAAGTCTAGATACACTACACCCACTGGCACCCCTTCATCCATTTTACTTGTCACATCCTCAGAAAATTCCAGAAGATTAGTCAAGCATGATTTCCCTTTCATAAATCCATGTTGACTTGGACTAATCCTTTTACTGCTATCCAAATGCCCCATTATTACCTCTTTAATAATTGACTCCAGCATCTTTCCCACCACCGAAGTCAGGCTAACTGGTCTGTGATTCCCCGTTTTCTCTCTCGCTCCTTTTTTGAAAAGTGGGATAACATTAGCTATCCTTCAATCCACAGGAATTGATCCTGAATCTATTGAACATTGGCAAATGATCACCAATGCGGCCACTATTTCTAGAGCCACCTCCCTGAGGACCCTGGGATGCAGACCATCAGGCCCAGGGGATTCATCATCCTTCAGTTCCATTAGCTTACCCAATACTATTTCCAGCCTAATGAAAATTTATTTCAGTTCCTCTACTCCCTTAGATCCTCTGTCCTCCAGTACATCTGGGAGATTGTTTGTGTCCTCCTTAGTGAAGACAGATCCGAAGTACCTATTCAACTCTTCTGCCATTTCCTTGTTGCCCATAATAATTTCACCCATGTCTGCCATCAAGGGACCCTCGTTTGACTTTGCTACTCTTTTTACATTAACAAATCTAAAGAAGCTTTTACTGTCCTTCTTTATATTCCTGGCCAGCTTCCCCTCGTACTTCATCTTTTCAGCCCGTATTGCCCGTTTTGTTTCCTTCTGTTGTCCTATGAAAGTTTCCCAATCCTCTGGCTTCCGGCTATTCTTTGCTGTGTTATACATCTTTTCTTTTAGTTTTATTCCATCCCTACCTTCTCTTGTCAGCCACGGTTGCCTCCTACTCCCCTTAGAATCTTTCTTCCTTTTTGGAATGAAATGATCCTGCGTCTTCCGGATTATGCCCGGAAATTCCTGCCATTGCTGTTCCACCGTCATTCCTGCTGGGATCCCTTTCCAGTCTACCTTGGCCAGCTCCCTCTCATGCCTTCATAGTCCCATTTGTTCAACCATTACTGACACTTTCGATTTAACGTTCTCCTTCTCAAATTGCAGATTAAAACTAACCATATTATGATCACTACCTCCAAGCGGTTCCTTTACCTGGAGTTCTCTCATCATATCTGGTTCATTGGACAACACTAAATCCAGAATTGCCTTTTCTCTGGTCGGCTCCATTACAAGCTGCTCTAAGAATCCATCTCGGAGGCATTCTACAAACTCTCTCTCTTGGGGTCCTGAACCAACCTGATTTTCCCAGTCTACCTGCATATTGAAATCCCCCATCACCACAGTGGCATTACCTTTGTTACATGCCAGTTTTAACTCCTGCTGCAACTTACACCCTACATCCGGGCTACTATTTGGGGGTCTGTAGATAACACCAATTAGTGTCTTCTTGCCTTTACAATTCTTCTTGCCTTTACAATGTTATACAATTCTATTGTATAATATTTCCTCACCCTCACTGTCACCCTCACTACATTGAAAAACACGGATAGGGCAGTGAATGCCATGCAGTGTCGCTCAGCGCAGAAAGTGAGGCCATGTCCAGCTCCCAGCGGCAGTTGGAATTTAAGGATTTGCGGGAATGAGCGAGGCCGGCGAGCGGCAGGTGAGAGATGTTTAGACGGGAGAGCACTGCCAGAGGTGAGCGGGCCGGCAGAAGGCGCTGAGTTGGCGGCTGGTTCCGCTTTCTGGTCCCGGCGGCCGCTCGCAGCCACCCGAGCTACTTCCCTCCCCGGCCACATTGCAGTGGCTCCGTGCCCGGAGCGCAGCGGTGAGTGAGTTGCCGGCATGATCTCTGACCCCCTCCTTCTCAATGCTCCTGCCCTCCCCACAGCTTTACACCTGGCCAGACTTCCCACACGCTGTGAAAGGAACACTCTCTTCCCCCCCCCCCCAGCGGTGCTGTCCTTATACAGCCGCTTCCCATCGTTCTTGATGTTGCTGTAATGAGGGATAGCCAAGTCTATCTTTCTAGTCTAACAAACTAACCTTCGGCCTCCAAGACGCCAAATCGTCGTGCCTTATTGGGTACATAGTAGCGTCTTCATTGCTGGGAAATACGATATTTTAAAACATATAGCTCAAAGAAATCTACTTGCCACATTATTTGTACACAAACTCCATTCTTCGCTCTTAGTTTCTTAAGATACTCTTAAGATAATGGCAATCCATGTTTGAAAATCCCGCCAAGAAACTTGCGCTGCACATGCATGCAGTCCATGGTGCAAAGGCAGAATTTCAGCTGCCTTCAGCTCCCCTTGTCATTGAAGGTTTGAAGCAGCGTCGATGGCATGTGAGCTGCACCGACCTTCGCGTGTTACATGTACTGTGAATGAAAGGCACGGAGAATTATGCCTACCTAAGAGATCGATCTCTGAGGTAGGCATAATTCTCCCGTGCCTTTACTATTTTATTTAGTAATTACCATTTTATAGTTTTAGTCGGGTTAGGCACATGCCTAGTACGTGTGCGCGTGTATACACTGTGTGTACGTGTGCATATGTACGCGTGCGTGTGTGCATATGTATGTGCGTGTAAGTGTATGTGTGAGCGTGTGTGTGGTGTGCGCGTACGTGTGTGTAACGTGTGTTCCTGCAGGGTGATGGGTCGGGCGGCGAGGTCGAGCGTATGTGTGGGTGTGTGATGATGTGTGTGTGTATGTTTGTGTGTGTACGTGTCCGTGTGTGCACTTGTGCGTGTGTGTGTACATGTGTGTGTACGTGTGTGTAACGTGTCTATCCGCAGGGTCGGGTGCGGGGGGGCGAAGTCATGCATGTACGTGTGGGTGTACATGTACGTGTGTGACATGTCTGTCTCCGCAGGGTCAGGGCTCAGGGGTCGGGGGGTGAGGTCGAGCGCTATGCCTGCTTCATCCTGGACTCTCTGAGGAAGACGCGGCAGAGGGAGGCTGTGCCGAGCCGGCAGGAGCTGCGGGCGGTGATGTTCCGGCGGGAGATGTCCTGCACCGTCCACTGTCATGGCGGTGGGGCCTGTCCCATCACCATCGACTCCCACACCACTGCCGGACAGGTCAGGCCACGGACACATGCATCACACGCGTGTCCCCATCACTGCCTGTCCCCGCTCGTGTTCCTGGCATGGGCATGCGTGTGGTGTGCCTGGTGTACGCGTCTTGGTCTCTTCGTGTGTCCCTGGCTTGAGCACACATGTCCCTGTCCCCTGTATGTTCCTAGCATGTCCCCAATGCATGTGGCTGGCATGTGTACTTGTGTGCCCTTCCCCTGCAAGCATGTGTGTGTGTGTGGCGTGTGCTGTGTTGAGGCGTGTCTGCCATTGCAGGTGGTGGGGAAACTGCTGCGGGGCCTGGGGCTGGAGGGAAGCCGCAACACCTTCGCCCTGTTCGAGCGCGGACGCCAAGGAGACCGTGCCATCGCCCCCCGACAGCTGCTGGCCGATGTCCTGGCCCGGGCAGAGAGGTCAGTCCCTGCCCCCACCATACCCTGCCCCCACCATACCCTGCCCCCGACACACCCCGCCCCCACCACACCCCGCCCCCACCACACCCCGCCCCCACCACACCCCGCCCCCACCACACCCCGCCCCCGCCACACCCCGCCCCCGCCACACCCCGCCCCCGCCCCCCGCCACACCCCGCCCCCGCCACACCCCGCCCCCGCCACACCCCGCCCCCCCCACACCCCGCCCCCCCCACACCCCGCGCCCGCCACACCCCGCCCCCGCCACACCCCGCCCCCGCCACACCCCGCCCCCGCCACACCCCGCCCCCGCCACACCCCGCCCCCAACATACCCCCGCCACACCCCGCCCCCGCCACACCCCGCCACCACACCCCGCCCCGACACACCACACCCCGCCCCCACCATACCCCGCCCCACCACACCCCGCCCCCACCACACCCCGCCCCCGACATACCCCCACCACACCCCGCCCCCACCATACCCCGCCCCCGACACACCCCGACCCACCCCGCCCCCACCACACCCCGCCCCCACCACACCCCTCCCCCGCCACACCCCGCCCCGCCACACCCCGCCCCCGCCACACCCCGCCCCCGCCACACCCCGCCCCGGCCACACCACACCCCGCCCCCGCCACACCGCGCCCCCGCCACACCCCGCCCCGGCCACACCACACCCCTCCCGCGCCACACCCCGCCCCCGCCAGCCCCGCCTCACCCCGCCCCCACCACACCCACACCCCGCCCCCACCACACCCACACCCCGCCCCCACCACACCCACACCCCGCCCCCACCACACCCACACCCCGCCCCCACCACACCCACACCCCGCCCCCAAACCTCACCCACACCCCGCCCCCAAACCTCACCCCACCCCCACCACACCCCGCCCCCAAACCCCATCCCCACCACACCCCATCCCCACCACACCCCATCCCCACCACACCCCACCCCCAAGCACCATCCCCACCACACCCAAGCACCATCCCCACCACACCCCGCCCCACAACACCCCACCCCACAACACCCCACCCCACAACACCCCACCCCACAACACCCCACCCCACAACACCCCACCACACCCCACCCCACAACACAACACCCCACCCCCAAACCCCATCCCCACCACACCCCACCCCCAAACCCCACCCCACAACACCCCACCCCACAACACCCCACCCCACAACACCCCACCCCCAAACCCCACCCCCAAACCCCATCCCCACCCCGCCCCCAGCACACCCCGCCCCCAGCACACCCCGCCCCCAGCACACCCCACTCCCACCACACCCCACCCCCACCACACCCCACCCTCAAACCCCACCCCCACCACACCACACCCTCAAACCCCACCCCCACCACACCACAACCCCACACCCCACCCCACCACACCCCACCCCACCACACCCCCAAACCCCATCCCCACCACACCCCACCCCCACAACACCCCACCCCCACCACCACACCACACGCCCAAACCCCATCCCCACCACACCCCACCCCCACAACACCACACCCCGCCCCCACCACACCCCGCCCCCACCACACCCCGCCCCCACCACACCCCACCCCCACCACACCCCACCCTCAAACCCCATCCCCACCCCCACCCCACCCCCACCACACCCCGCCCCCACCCAACCCCAAACTCCGCCCCAAACTCCACCCCACCCCACTCTGCCCCCAAACCCCGCCCCCACCCCAATCCCCACCACACCCCCCGCCACATCCCCCCACCACACTCCATCCCCATCACACCCACCCCCATCGCTCCCAGCATGCTAATGACCTGGCCTGGGAACAACTCCTCATCCCCGCTGCCCTCACCCCCAACTCCCTCATCACCTGCTGGCCGACATACTGACCCGGCTGGAGTGGTCAGTCCTACAACTGCTCCCCACCCCACTAAACATATCTTCCACATTCTTTCTAAATGTCTCCTCAGCATCCATGCTCCAATCTCCTGATAACTCCAGCCCTCCAGCCCTGGTGAGTCTCCTCTCACCGTCTCTATTGGCTCTGCATCCCACCGGAACTCCACACAATGCACTAAGTGTGGTCTGGCCAATGCACCTGGACGTTCCAACTCCTCTACTCAATGCCTCGGCCCTGAGCCTCCCACCCTCCCTCCTGTCCTGTCCTGTCTGCCTGTGAGCAGACAAACGGTGTAGGAAGGAACTGCAGATGCTGGTTTAAACCCAAGATAGGCACAAAATGCTGAAGTAAGTCAGCGTGACAGGCAGCATCTCTGGACAGAAGGAATGGGTGATGTTTCAGGTCAAGACCCTTCTTCAGACTGAGACGTCACCCATTCCTTCTCTCCAGAGATGCTGCCTGTCCCGCTGAGTTACTCCAGCATTTTGTGTCTACCTTCACTTTCAGGGAGCTATGACCAGCAGTCCAGGTCATCTAGGTCCCGTACTCAAGGTGCCTGCTACCTGTCTCACCAGTGCTGTTGGTATTTGTCATTCTAAAGTGCTTTACTTCACACTTAGGAATGTCCCACCTGGCCTAGCTCTCCAGCCCACCTGTGCCCCCCCCACCCACATCTCCAGCCCACCTGTGCCCCCCCACCCACATCTCCAGCCCAGCCCACCTGCCCACCTCTCCAGCCCACCTGTGTCCCACCTGCCCACCACTACAGCCCACCTGTGTCCCACCTGCCCACCACTACAGCCCACCTGTGTCCCACCTGCCCACCTCTACAGCCCACCTGTGTGCCGCTGTGTCATTGGACGCCCTTCATCACTGTGCGACGCCACTGCTGCTTCCCATAGTCCCAGGGTGGGTGACGCTGTGGTTTGGGATTGAGAGGGTTGGTCAGGTCCGCAGGCGAGTTGTTGGGGTGCTGAATGTTGGGGTGTCAGGGGGTTGATCGCGGTGACTGACGGCTGTGGTCTGACTGTAGGCTGAGCAGAGATGAGGAGCAGGAACGACCGCCCTGGTGTCTATACTTCAAGCTCTACTGCTTCCTGGACATCCAGAATGTCCCCAGGCACGGCCTGGAGTTTGTGTTCATGTTCGAGCAGGTAAGCAGTCTGCTCACTCACAGCCTGCTCACCAACCCACCCACTCACCCACTCACTCACTCACTCAATGCCAATGGTAAAGACTGCATTCGGGGAGATTTTGAGCTATTTAGTGGGAATTATATTGATTGGAGCCAGTCAGCAGGTGATGTTAACGAGGGTGCTGTCTGACCAGCTTGACCGGCCATTGAACGTGGATGGAGAGGAGGGTGGGTCGGGGGGAGTTATGATTCTGCAGCAGGGCAGCTGGGCTTGGGAGCCGTGCACTGTAGATTCACCAAGAGATAGACTGGGTAAATCGCACAAACCAGGCCGTGTGGGACAGGTAAAGGCAGCTGGGATCAAATATATACCTGGAGCAGCAAATCAGAAGGGCAAGAAGGGGCCAGGAGATAGCTCTGGCAGATGCATTAAGGACAATCCTAAGAGATTTTATAAATACATAAGGGGGAAAAGGGTAACTAGAGAGGGTGAGGCCCCTCGGAAATCCAAACGGTCACCTCTGTGTGGAGCCACAGGAGATGGAGTATTTCTCCTCTGTATTTACTGAGGAGAAAGGCAGGAGGACGTATGAACTTTATACAGTCAATGGAAGTGTCTTGAGAGCAGTCTGTGTTGTGGTCGAAGAGGTTCTGGACGCACTATCGTGTAGGAAGGTAGACAAATCTCCAGGGCCTGATCAGATACATCTGAGGACATTGTGGGAAACTAGAGAGGAAATTGCGGGAGCCCTGGTGGAATTTTATGTTCTTAAATACAGGAGAGGTGCCGGAAGACTGGAGGTCGGCAAATGTTGTGTCTCTATTCAAGAAGGGCTGCAGGGAAAATGCTGGGAACTATAGGCTGGTGAGCTGAACATCTGTAGTTGACAAGTTACTGGAGCATCTTCTGAGGGATAGGTTATACAGGCATTTGGATGGACAAGGGCTGATCAGGGATAGTCAGCATGGTTTTGTGTGTGGGAGATCGTGTCTCACAAATCTGAGTGATTTTTTGGAAGACGAGACCAAAAAGGTTAATGAGGGTGTACACTGTTTGTTTTTGTTTTTTGTACATGGACTTCAGCAAAGCATTCGACAAGGTTCCGCATGGTAGGCTGCTTTGGAAGGCTGGGGCAGAAAACACGGGGGGGCCAGAGGAGACACGTCCTCCATGTTTTGAGAGGTGGGGGACATCCCCCCCAAGTTTTTGTGATCCGGATTTTAAAATCTCCGCTTTCCGCGAGACGGTGGAGGTAGGACTGCTGATCGAGGGCACCGATTGGACGAGAGAGACGTCGGTCAGCAGGCAATGGGGGCGGGACATGATGATTCAGCGCGAAGATTGGAGTGGGGGGGGGGGTGAGACTGAGGCTAGAGTGCGGTGATTGGAGGGGGGAGAGGTGGCACAGACCTGCGCCTCATCCGCAACCAGGATCGATCCCGGCCGGGTCTCCGGCTCTGTCCCGTCTCCACCCGAATGCGCCCCCCCCCCACCACCCCCACAGGTGGCCAGAGACATCGGCAGTCAGACGGGCGCAGCGCCCCCAGGCCCACAGCCAGCGCTAAACCCAGCTCACTATGCCTGTCCCGCTAAGTGAACCTGCCTGGGCTTGCGGGAAATATGGACAGCGCAGGGAAGCTGCGCTGGTGTCCCGTCAGTCCAGTCAGGGCTGTAGTAACCCGGTGAGTTGAGCTGCATTTAGTGCTGGACTGAGCCTCCGAAGCCTCACGCATGTGTGGGTGAGTGTGTGCATGCGCGCACGGCCGCCAGAAAATGGTGTCCCCCGTCCCCTCCATGTTTTGATAGCGTGTTCTGGTCTTGCCAGAAGGTTAGATTGCATGGGATCCAAGGAGAGGTAGCTGAACGGATAGCAAATTGGCTCCATAGAAGGAAGCAGAGGTAGTGGAAGGTAGCTTCTCAGACTAGAGGCCTGTGACTAGTGGTGTGCCTCAGGGTTCGGTGCTGGGCCCCGTTACTGTTTGTCATCTACATCAATGATTTGGATGAGAACATACAGGGCAAGATTAGCAAGATTGCTGATGATACAAAAGTGAGTGGTTTTGTAGATAGTGAAGATGGCTGTGAACGATTGCAGCAGGATCTGGATCGATTGGCCAGGTGGGCGGAGGAATGGTTGATGGAATTCAATTCAGAGAGGTGTTATATTTTGGGACGTCGAACAAGGGCAGGACCACACAGTGAATGGTCGGCCTCTGGGTAGTGTTGTAGAGCAGAGGGATCTAGGAGTACAGGTGCATGGTTCCCTGAAGGTCGAGTCGCAGGTAGATAAGGTGGTCAACAAGGCTTTTGGCACTTTGGCCTTCATCAGTCAAAGTGTTGAGTATAGAATGTTAAAGAAGGAACTGCAGATGCTGGAGAATTGAGGGTTACACAAAAAGCTGGAGAAACTCAGCGGGTGCAGCAGCATCTAAGGAGTGAAGGAGATAGGCGACGTTTCGGGTCGAGACCCTTCTTCAGACTGGTCAGGGATCAGGGAAACGAGAGATATAAACAGTGATATGGAGAGATAAAGCAAGAACAATGAGTGAAAGATATGCAAAAAAGTATTGGTGATAAGGAAAGCAGGCCATTGTAAGCTGTGATAAGGAAAGCAGGCCACAGCTTACAATGGCCTGCTTTCCTTATCACCAATACTTTTTTGCATATCTTTCACTCATTGTTCTTGCTTTATCTCTCCATATCACTGTTTATATCTCTCGTTTCCCTGATCCCTGACCAGTCTGAAGAAGGGTCTCGACCCGAAACGTCGCCTATCTCCTTCACTCCTTAGATGCTGCTGCACCCGCTGAGTTTCTCCAGCTTTTTGTGTAACCCTGTTGAGTATAGAAGTTGGGAGGTCATGTTGCAGTTGTATAAGACGTTGGTGAGGCCGCATTTAGAATATTGTGTTCAGTTCTGGGCACCGTGTTATAGGAAAGATGTTGTCAAACTGGAAAGGGTTCAGAGAAGATTTACGAGGATGTTGCCAGTACTCGAGGGTGTGAGCTACAGGGAGAGGTTGAGTAGGCTGGGTCTCTATTCCTTGGAGCACAGGAGGATGAGGGGTGATCTTATTGAGATGTATAAGATCATGAGAGGAATAGATTGGGTAGATACAGATAACCGGAGAGTGATGGGTCTTGTAACCAAGTCGGTAGTTGGGGAAGGATGCAGTCAGAATGCCAGGACAGGTTCAAGGGTCTGAATCGTATCTCATTGCGATCTTCCTCACTCCAGGCCCATGAGTGTTTGATCAGTGGGCACTTCCCTGCCCCAGAGGATACCCTGCGGCTGCTTGCGGCCCTGAGACTACAGTACCTGCAAGGAGACCACTCCAAGGGACCCCTGGACCTGCAACAGGTTTACCCTGTGTGCAGGCTGAGGGCCAAGATCTTCCAGGCCACCAAGTCCAACAGCCAGAGCCTGGAGAAGAGGAGGACCAGCTTCCTGGACGGAACCTTACGCCTGGGTCTCCGCACCGGCTCGCTGAGGAAGCAGAAGATGGAGGAGGAGCAGATGTTGGAGATGTGGATGAGGGAGGAGATGTCGGCTGCCCGGGCGAGCGTGGTGGACAAGTGGATGAGGTTGCAGGGTATGAAGCAACAGGAGGCCATGCTGAGATACATGGACATCGTGATGGAGTGGCCAGGATACGGCTCCACGCTCTTCGATGTGGAGGTGGGTCGGTCTCCTTCCTCGCTTGGATTTCTGTTCTGGTCACCACTTAAACCCTTCACATCCTCAAGACACACCCCCCCCCCCCCCCCCGCTCCATCAACACTTCAGGGTCACCCAGCATTGTGTTGGGTTACTGGTGAATGTGGACACCCCTTGTCCTCTCTCCCCATCCTCCTCCGTTCCTCCAATCCCTCCCCTTCCCTCACTCCCCACTTGTCTTCTGTGGCCACCTCCCCTTCTAAACCAACTCCAGGCCCTGTCAATGGCCCCAGTCAATGGTTGATTGGCTCTCTGACTGGTCCCCTATAACATGTCCCTGTGACGGTGACCCCTGTGTTTGACCCTCTGTGATGGTGACCCCTGTGCTTGACCCCCTGTGACGGTGACCCCTGTGTTTGACCCCATGTGACTGACCCGTGTGACAGTGACCCCTGTGTTTGATCCCGTGATGGTGGCCTCTGTTTGACCCCCTGTGACGGTGACCTCTGTTTGACCCCTGTGATGGTTACCCCTGTGTTTGACCCCATGTGACTGACCCCTGTGATGGTGACCCCTGTGTTTGACCCCGTGTGATGGTGACCTCTGTTTGACCCCGTGATGGTAACCTCTGTTTGACCCGTGTGACGGTGACCCCTGTGTTTGCCCCCCCTGTGACAGTGACCTCTGTTTGACCCCATGTGACGGTGACCCCTGTGTTTGACCCTGTATGACGGTGACCTCTGTGTTTGACCCCCCTGTGACGGTGACCTCTGTTTGACCCCATGTGACGGTGACCCCTGTGTTTGACCCTGTATGACGGTGACCCCTGTGTTTGACCCCCCTGTGACGGTGACGTCTGTTTGACCCCGTGTGACGGTGACCCCTGTGCCTGAGCCCACAGTGTAAGGAGGGTGGTTTCCCCAGTGACCTGTGGCTGGGGGTGAGCGCTGACACCGTGTCCATCTACAAGCGGGGGGAGGCACGGCCGCTGGAGAGGTTCGGCTTCCAGGAGATCGCAGCATTTGGGGCCCCGCAGCCCAGCACCTTCCGGCTGACGGCCGCAGCCCGAGAGATGTTCTTCGAAACCACGCAGGTCAGTTCCCCATTCTCTGCCTCACCCCCTTCACCCCTTCCCATCCCCCCCCCCCCTGCTTCCTCCATCCTGTCCTCTCTCAGCCTCTCTGAAGGGCAGCGGACCCTGACTGGGCTGCCGGCTGACAGGGCAGTGGGTGCTGGGCTGGGGGGCATGAGGGAAGAGGGGAAAATTGCAGCCCTCCTGGGGGGTATCACTGGGGGTGGGGGGGGGTTAGGGAAGAGGGGTGGAGGCAGAGGGGTGGGGGTGGAGGCAGATACAATAGTGGTGTTTAAGAGGCTTTTGGATCGGCACATGGATATGCAGGGAATGGAGGGATACGGATCACGTGCAGGCAGAGGGGATCAGTTTAACTTGGCGCAGTGTTTGGTTAAAAGAGCCTGTTCCATGTTCCGTGTTCCATGTTGTGTCTCCGTGCTGCAGGTGGCCGAGATCACCAAGATAATGAAGGCCCACATCAGCAACATCGTCAAGGCAGACAGCGGCGGCAAGACAGCGCCAGCGGCCGTCACCGTCACCAGCTGCTAGCCCCACCGACCCCCCCATCACCCTCACCCACCCCCTCCCTCACTCACCTACCCTCGCCCACCCTCACACCCACTCTCACTCACACCCCCACCCTCACCCACACCCCCACCCCCACTCACCCTCACCCCCACCACAACTCGCCCTCACCCTCACCCTCACTCACCCACACCCCCACCACAACTCGCCCTCACCCTCACCCACACCCCCACCCCCACTCGCCCTCACCCTCACCCTCACTCACCCCCACCCCCACTCACCCTCACCCTCACCCCCACCCCCACCACAACTCGCCCTCACCCTCACTCGCCCTCACCCCCACCCCCACTCGCCCTCACCCCCATTCGCCGTCACCACCCTCACCCCCTACCTCTGACCCTCTGCCCCTCCAACTCCACCCACTGCCCCTTCACTGTCACCCCCTCCATCCTCACTGCCCCCCCCCCCCCCCCCACTGCAAGGCTGAGTCCCGCTCCTGTCTGCAGTTCCCCCGCGCTCTGACGCAGATTCTGTGGCACCTTTACTGTCCAGGAGTTATTTAATGGGCGACTAGAGGTCACGGGTACAATTGTTCAACGTACAACAACCACATCTTGTGAATGAGTTTATAAAGGTGCTTCCCCCACTCACACACACAACATGATCTGAACAGCTTTGTCTGTTGAGTTTGTGGCCTCCAGTGTGGAGTGGCCGTGGTCATGGAGTCATACAGGCCCTTCGGCCCAACTTGCCCCATCTACACTAGTCACACCCGCCTGTATTTGGCCCTTCCTCTAAACCTGTCCTATCCGTGTACCTGCCCAAATGTGTTTTAAATGTTGTGATTCTATCTGCCTCGACTACCTCTTCCGGCAGCTTGGTCCAGAGAGTGAGAGTTGCTCCTGACGCTTCTATCTTTCCCCCTCGCCTTCCACCTCTGTCCCCAACCCTGGGTTCCACCCACCGTCTCTTCCTTTGCTGCCCCTCTTTAAGGTCCCCCCTCCCTCTGGCTGGTCCACTGGTGTGGGACCATTAATGCCACCAGCTCCACCGCTCAGTAGACCATGGCTGATGCCCCACGTAGCTGCCGTTCCCCCTCCCCTTCCACCCACACTGCCACAGGACAGGCACCCTGGGGTGCTGCTCCCACCCACTACTGATCACACATTGTGTGTCACCCCTTCCCCCTCAGGCCACACTGATCTCTCGACCGCCCGCCCCTCCACAGATGACAGCTGCTTCAGCGGTGGAGCTCCAGAGACCCGGGTTCCATCCTGACTACGGGTACTGTCTGTACGGAGTTTGCACGTTCTCCCTGTGACCGTGTGGGTTTTCTCCGGGTGCTTCGGCTTCCTCCCACATTCCAAAGTCGTGCAGATTTGTTGAATAACTGGCTTTAGTAAAATTGTAAATTGTGTGTGTAGGATAATGTTAGTGTGCGGAGATCGCAGGTGGGCTGAAGGGTCTGTTTCTCTGCTGTACCTAAAGTGTAAAGTAAATCTACTCACAACGGAGCAATGAATTTATTAGTTGCTGCAGCTCAACAAGCCTGTAAAATATTAATAACACGGAGACAAATGTACAATAATGAGGGAGAAAAATACAATGTATAATGCTGACACTGAATAAAATAGCATCATGTACAATAATGACACTGGTAAATGTATAATCAACATTAACTGTGGTCCCTGGCCGCTCTGTGTCTGGGCCCCTGTACCTGCTCCATGCTTGTTGAGGGACCAGGACGGAACACCACACAGGAAACTACAGACGCTGCAATCCTGAGCTAAACACAGAGAGCTGGAGTAACTCAGCGGGTTAGGCAGCATCTGTGGAGAACATGGATAGGTGACGTTTCACAGAGTGCTGGAGTAACTCAGCGGGTCAGGCAGCATCTGTGGAGAACATGGATAGGTGACGTTTCACAGAGTGCTGGAGTAACTCAGCGGGTCAGGCAGCATCTGTGGAGAACATGGATAGGTGACGTTTCACAGAGTGCTGGAGTAACTCAGCGGGTCAGGCAGCATCTGTGGAGAACATGGATAGGTGACGTTTCACAGAGTGCTGGAGTAACTCAGTGGGCCAGGCAGCATCTGTGGAGAACATGGATAGGTGACGTTTCACAGAGTGCTGGAGTAACTCAGCGGGTCACCCCTGTCTCACGGTGCGAGTCGACCGACGAGTGACCCCGAGTTTTCACTCGCGGTAATCACGTACAATTAACGTAGCTGGAACGTCTGAACTCGCAGATGCAACTTAGCGACTCGTGGCGCTAATGGCAGGTACCCGTGAAACTTGTTAACTCTTGAAAAAATTCAAACATGTTTGAGGTTTTCCACGAGTCAAATTTATTGTTCAAGTTAAAAATTGAAACATTTCAACTCGTAATAACGTAGTGGCCCGTGCGTTTACCTTAGTGACTCGTGAGTCTACCGTGGGCACTCTTTAACTCAGTGGGCAGGCAGCATCTCTAGAGAGAAGGAATGGGTGACGGGATGACGTTTCCAAATTTCTGTTGCGTCTTTGTGTAACTCCAGCACCGTGTGTTCACTTTTTGTCAACCAGCATCAGCCCTTCCTTGTGTATGACATTATTTGTATCCATGACAGTTGATTGTCGCTCCCTTCAGTTTCCCAGGGGGTCGGGATGGGACTGGAGTTGGGAGGGGGAGGGGGGTGTTGGGGTGACTTAGTACAGGAGACAAGTGTACTGACTGTGTGAGCAGACACTTTGGTAGTGATTGCCCATGGGGTTCACTGTCGAGGACTTCATAATGCAGAGATCATTATAAACAGTGGAGCGATTAACCCTGGAAAGGGGGGAGACTTCTCTCTGAGTTGGACCCAGGAAACTGAAGCAGGGATTTTCTTGAGGTTATTAACGACAGATAAATGGATGGGAAGGGGGGTTCAGAGGGCTATGGCCCACATGCAGGCAAATAGGACTACCCCAAGACGCCAACTTGGACAGCACGGCCAAACTGGGCCGAAGGACCTGTTTCCGTATTGTATAGCACCATGACTAAGGCCTATCCAGTGCGATTGACATATTTTTCCTTTCTAAAGATGCAGTGTATTTTTGTGACTATTGCACACTGCAGACCAGAAGCGTTATGGCGGGTGATTGTCACCTGCCCGCTGCTTCTGACGCTAAAGCCTTGGGATCGTTGCCCTTCGTGTTGGCGTGGCGGGGGTGGGGGTTATTGTGCTGTTTGATCGCCCCCTGCTATCCCAGGGACGGGGAGACACAGCGGCTTTTGAGACTGGTGGTCAATCACTACCAAAGTGTCTGCCCGCACAGTCAGTACGCCTCTCCTACACTTGTCCCCCGCACTGAGATCATCCTGCAGAGAATGATCCCAGCCTAACCCAAGAGCCTTGTCACCCCAGACCGATTAATGATGCCCGCGCATTCGCCCCCCCCCAACCTCGCTCCACCTCAACTCATGCCTGGGCACCAAAGCGGCTCAGGAGGCGACCCTGAGCTCCGTCTCCCAACAATCTGATGTGCAAGAGCAGCGGCTGAAAAATGTGTGCGAATAAACAAACACAAGGAATAAAACCAAAGCCTGGCTTGAAAGGCAACAAAATATATTCCGCTTAGAACGAGCAGGCGCGGAGACATCCGTCCACATTCAAAGATTTCATCTCCTGTCTCCCCGCAGTGTGTAGACCTGGCAGTAAATTCAATTAAAATATAACAAACCTCCGCCCGCTGGTCTTCTAACTACGTGATGTGCGTTTCAAACAAATCATAAGTATAACTGCTCTAGCACTGGACGGTGCACATTTTCCCTCTGTAGGTCATATCAATAGATGCGGCCGCGCTGTATTCTATCTTTAACTCAAAGCCGCAGGATGGAGATGTCTTCCTTAACACTGTTGCTTATTAAAACAGACCTTCATTCACGGTTGGCTCAAGAGGAACTTGGAACATCGCAGAAATGACATACCCGTGGGAACTCGGTTAAACACTTGAACATAACGTAGAAGCTCGTACATAACCATGAGTCTTTTTTTTCTTTCACTTGGGGTCACTCGTGGGTGGACCCCCACCGTGAGAAAGGGCTCAGGCAGCATAGAAATATAGACAAAAGGTGCAGGAGGGGGCCCTTCGGCCCTTTGAGCCAACACCACCTTTCAATATGATCATGGCTGATCATCCACAATCAGTAGGTATGTTACAAAACTTACCTTGAGCAGCGCTGCAGTTCTGCCGCTCCCCATGTGCGCGACTTTGGCGCCTTTCAGAGGCGGGCGCGCTTAAAGTGCCGTTTTTCCACAGGCAGGGAAAATCAATCCATGTCGGGCGATTTCGTTGCGGAAGAAAAATCGCTCCGACATTTCATGAAAGGTATTTTTAAATTACTCTAGATTATTTATTAACTAGAGTAATTTAAAAATCACCTTCAAAAGCTGTGAACGCTGACAACTGGAAGGATTTTGCGTAGGGGAGAAAAAAAGGTAAATAGTTTATTTTTATATTAAAAGTTGGTTTTTCGGGAGGCTTTAATAACATTTTTATGTTGCGAAATGGGGTCCCCAAAAAATGTATGAACAAACAGTATTTTTCCTCCCGACTTCACCGCTAACCGCAACGTTCCAATCCACCGCATTCCACTAAAACCCACTCGCTAGTTGATTTAAATGGCCATTAATTTACAGGTATCAAACACTAAATTCCTTCCATTTGGCCCAGAAATTCATGAAAATGAGATTTTAAAATTATGTTATATTGTGGATTATTGTGTGAATGTTATTTGGACACTTGGGCAATTTAAAAAAAGTTTATCTTTTCTTAAGAAATGGATAGATGTTTAGATCTACTCATTGAATTTTGTAACTAGCTACAATTAGATAACTAACTAATTATATGCTTTAATTTCAGGTCATCCAAGTAAGATTGTTTCATATTTATTTCAGAATGCTTCAATCTATAATAGCTGAAAATTTCATTGCGTTCTCTTAATGTTTAAGAAAGTTATGGGCTTTTAACTGTTCCAGATCACAACTTTTGAGTTCAGTCAATTGAAAGGCAATGGGGAACAAGATGCTAATTTCCGAGTATGAAAATGGCCATAACTTTCTTAATACTCAAGATATGAAAGTGAATTAGGTGTCAAATTAAACTTCTTTTTATGCTTTATCTGATGGGATAAATTGCAGACTTGATTTTTAAAATCTCAAAATTTTGTAACATTGCTAGACTTTGTGTTTACTTCAGGGTTTGTGCCTCGGCCTCGCTGCGACATTTTATCGGCCAGTTTATTCTTGTGGAATGTGAGCGGCGCCTTTAAGGCGGAGATTCGGATCTGGAACCCCCGCGTTTCTATAAAATGCGGCTCAACGACACAGAGAGAGACAGATACGGAGAGGGAGAGAGGAGAGGAGAGGAGCGAGGGGAGAGAGGGAGAGAGAGCGAGAGGGGGGAGAGAGAGAGTGGAGAGAGGGAAGGGGAGAGAGTGAGAAGAGGGAGAGGGGAGGGGGAGAGAGGGAGAGCAGACACAAGGGAGAGAGGGGTGAGGGGGACGGTCCGGGCAGGGAGACGCAGGGAGAGGAGTCACTGAGAGACGGAGCGGCGACATGGGGCTGAACATCTGGATTCTCCTCCTCCTCGTCCCGGTGTCCGGCGGCGCCACGGTGAGTGGGTGTGTGTGTATATGAGTGTGGGTGTGTGTGTGTGTGGGGGGGTGAGTGTGGGTGAGTGTGTGTGGGGGGTGAGTGTGTGTGGGGGGTGAGTGTGGGGGGGTGTGTGTGGGTGTGGGTGGGTGTGTGTGTGGGGGGGTGAGTGTGGGTGGGGGGTGAGTGTGGGTGGGGGGTGAGTGTGTGTGGGGGGTGAGTGTGGGGGGGTGGGTGTGGGGGGGTGTGTGTGGGTGTGGGGTGTGGGTGGGTGTGTGTGTGGGGGGCGTGTGGGTGGGTGTGTGTGTGTGGGGGGGGTGTGGGTGGTGGGTGGGTGCGGGGTGTGTGTGGGGGGTGTGTGTGTGGGTGGGGGGTGTGGGTGGGGGGTGTGTGTGGGGGGTGTGTGTGTGGGTGAGTGTGTGTGGGTGAGTGTGTGTGTGTGGGTGAGTGTGTGTGTGGGTGAGTGTGTGTGTGGGGGGGTGAGTGTGTGTGTGTGGGTGTGTGGGGGGGGGGTGTGTGGGTGTGGGTGGGTGTGTGTGGGGGGCGTGTGGGTGGGTGTGTGTGTGTGGGTGGGGGGTGTGTGTGTGGGTGGGGGGTGTGGGTGGGGTGTGGGGTGTGTGGGTGTGGGTGAGTGTGTGTGTGGGTGAGTGTGTGTGTGTGGGGGGGTGAGTGTGTGTGTGTGTGGGTGTGTGGGGGGGGGTGTGTGTGGGTGTGGGTGTGGGTGGGTGTGTGTGGGGGGCGTGTGGGTGTGTGTGTGTGGGTGTGTGTGTGTGTGGGTGGGGGGTGTGTGTGTGGGTGGGGGGTGTGTGTGTGGGTGGGGTGTGTGGGTGGGGTGTGTGGGTGGGGTGTGTGGGTGGGGTGTGTGGGTGGGGTGTGTGTGTGGGGTGTGTGTGTGGGGTGGGTGGGTGTGTGGGGGGGGGGGTGTGTGGGTGGGGTGTGTGTGTGTGGGTGAGTGTGTGTGTGGGTGAGTGTGTGTGTGGGGTGGGTGTGTGGGTGTGAGTGTGTGTGGGGTGGGTGTGTGGGTGTGGGTGGGTGTGTGTGGGGGGTGTGGGGGTGTGTGTGGGTGTGTGTGTGTGGGTGTGTGTGTGTGGGTGTGGGGGGTGGGTGGGTGTGGGGTGTGTGTGGGGGGGGTGGGTGTGGGTGGGTGTGTGTGTGGGTGGGGTGGGCGGTGGGTGGGGGGTGTGTGGGTGGGGGGTGTGTGGGTGGGGGGTGTGTGGGTGGGGGGGGGGGTGCGGGGTGGGGGGTGTGTGCGGGGGGGGTGTGTGTGCGGGGGGGGGTGTGTGTGTGCGGGGGGGGGGTGTGTGCGGGGGGGGGGGTGTGTGCGGGGGGGGGTGTGTGCGGGGGGGGTGTGTGTGCGGGGGGGGTGTGTGCGGGGGGGGTGTGTGCGGGGGGGGTGTGTGCGGGGGGGGGTGTGTGCGGGGGGGGGTGTGCGTGCGGGGGGGGGGTGCGTGCGGGGGGGGGGTGCGTGCGGGGGGGGGTGCGTGCAGGTGGGGGGTGTGCGGGTGTGGGTGTGCGTGGGGGGGGGGTGTGTGCGGCGGGTGGGGGGTGTGCGTGGGGTGTGGGTGTGCGTGGGGGGGGGTGTGTGCGGGTGGGGTGTGGGGGGATGATGACAACGACTGGGCTCCTGAGCTGGGACGAGCTGACAGATGCAGCGGCTGCCAGGGCACTCATGGGTGCCGTTGATGGGTGCAGACGTTCACAGCGAGCGGTCAGGGCCCAAGGTGACCCCTCACATGGGGGGGGGGGGGGGTGAGTTGTCCGCCTGGTTCTGGGGGTTCAGACTCACATCTGTAATTCTTCACCGCTGCCACTTTCAGCGGAACATCTGGAATCGAGGCAGAGGCGGGAAGTTTAATAGTCTGTCTCTCACTCACGTCTCCCTCGTTCTTGTTTTGGTAAAGACCAAGTTTCCAGATGTTCCAGCTGCAGCTCCCCAGTAGAGCTGGGAAACTTCCCACATCTGTCTGGAATCCATCCGCAAACACTAGTTAGTTGAGCTGTCCTTTAGTTTACCGGCAATAAGACGAGTACAACCAGGTCAGCCTGGGCCACCCACTCTCCCCTCTGCCATAGAATCATAGAAAACTGGTGCAGGAGTAGGCCATTCGGCCCTTCGAGCCAGAACGCCACTCATTGTGAATATGGCTGATCATCCACAATCACTAACCCGTTCCTACCTTCTCCCCATATTCCTCGATTCTGCTAGCCCCTAGAGCTCTATCTAACTTTCTTTTAAATTCATACAGAGTCAATAGACAATAGACAATAGGTGCAGGAGGAGGCCATTTGGTCCATCGAGCCAGCACCGCCATTCAATATGATCATGGCTGACCATCCCCAATCAGTACTCCGTTCCTGCCTTCTCCCCATATCCCCGGACTTCGCTATTTTTAAGAGCCCTATCTCACCCTCTGAGGCAGAGAATTCCACAGACTCACAGCTCTCTGTGAGAAAAAGTGTTTCCTCGTCTCCGTTTTAAATGCCTTACTCCTTATTCTTAAACTGTGGCTCCTGGTTCTGGACTCCCCCAACATCGAGAACATGTTTCCTGCCTCTAGTGTGTCCAAGCCCTTAACAATCGTATATGTTTCAATGAGATCCTCTCATCCTTCTAAACTCCAGAGTATACAAGCCCAGCTTCTCCATTCTCTCAGCATATGACAGTCCCGCCATCCTGGGAATTAACCTTGTGAACCTACGCTGCACTCCCTCAATAGCAAGAATGTCCTTCCTCAAATTAGGGGACCAAAAATACACACAATACTCCAGGTGTGGTCCCACTAGGGCTCTGTACAACTGCAGAAGGACCTCTTTGCTCCTATACTCAACTCCTCTTGTTATAAAGACCAGCATGCCATTCGCTTTCATCACTGACTGCTGTACCTGCATGCTTACTTTCATAGACTGATGTACAAGGACTCCCAGATCCTGTTGTACTTCCCCTTTTCCCAACTTGACGCCATTTAGATAGTAATCTGCCTTCCTGTTTTTGCTACCAAAGTGGATAACCTTACATTTATCCGCATTAAACTTCATCTGCCATGCATCTGCCCGCTCCTCAATCTGTCCAAGTCACCCTGCATTCTCATAGCATCCTCCTCACAGTTCCTCAGATGCCACCCAGCTTTGTGTCATCTGCAAATTTGCTAATGTTACTTTGAATCCCTTCATCCAAATCATGATGTATATTGTAAATAGCTGCGGTCCCAGCACCGAGCCTTGCGGTACCCCACTAGTCACTGCCTGCCATTCTAAAAGGGACCGGTTAATCCCTACTCTTTGTTTCTTGTCAGCCAACCACTTCTCAATCCATGTGCCATAATTTTGCCCACTAATCTCCTATGTGGGACCTTATCAAATGCTTTCTGAAAGTCCAGGTACACTACATCCACTGGCTCTCCCTTGTCCATTTTCCTAGTTACATCCTCAAAAAATTCCAGAAGATTAGTCAAGCATGATTTCCCCTTCGCAAATCCATGCTGACTCGGACCGATCCTGTTATCCAAACTATCTCACTGCGGCTATCTCACCTTTTATAATTGACTCCAGCATCTTCCCCACCACCGATGTCAGGCCAACTGGTCTATAATTGGCCGTTTTCTCTCCCGCCTTTCTTAAAAAGTGGGATAACATTGGCTCCGCTCCAATCCACAGGAACTGATCCTGAGTCTATAGAAGATTGGAAAATTATCACCAATGCGTCCACAATTTCTAGAGCCACTTCCTTAAGTACCCTGGGATGCAGACCATCAGGCCCTGGGGATTTCTCAGCCTTCAGTCCCATCAGTCTACCCAACACCATTTCCTGCCTAATGTGGATTTCCTTCAGTTCCTCCGTCACCCCAGATCCTCTGGCCACTAGTACATCAGGAAGATTGTTTATGTCCTCCTTAGTGAAGACAGATCCAAAGTATCTGCTCAACTCATCTGCCATTTCCTTGTTCCCCATAATAAATTCATCTTTTTCGGTCTTCAAGGGTCCAACTTTGGTCAAAAATAGTTATTTTTTTCCTCTTCATATGACTAAAGAAGCTTTTACTATCCTGCTTTATATCCTTGGCTAGGTTACCTTCGTACCTCATCTTTTCTCCCCGTATTGTTTTTTTGGTTATCTTCTGTTCTTTAAACATTACCCAAACCTCTTGCTTCCCGCTCATCTTTGCTACGTTGTACTTCTCTTTTATCTTTATCCTGTCCCTGACGTCCCTTATCAGCCACGGTCGCCCCCGACTCCCCTTGGAATCTTTCTTCCTTTTAGAAATGAACTGATCCTGCAACTTCTGTATTATTCCTAGAAACACCTGCCATTGGTGTTCCACTGTCATCCCTGCTAGTGTATCTTTCCAGTCAACCTTGTCCAGCTCCTCCTCCCTTTATTCAACTGTAACCCTGACACCTCCGATCTACCCTTCTCCCTCTCCAATTGCAGATTAAACCTGACCATGTTATGGTCACTGCCTCCTAATGGCTCACTAACCTCGAGGTCCTTCATCAAATCTGGTTCATTACATAACACTAAATCCACAATTGCCTTCTCCCTGGTTGGCTCCAATACAAGCTGTTCTAAGAATCCATCACAAAGGCACTCTACAAAGTCCCTTTCTTGGGGTCCAGTACCAACCTGATTTTCCCAGTCTACCTACATGTTGAAATCTCCCATAACCACCACAGCATTACTTTAGCTACATGCCAATTTTAACTCCTGATTCAACTTGCACCCTATGTCCAGGCTACTGTTTGGGGGCCTGTAGATTAGTCTCATTAGGGTCTTGTTACCCTTACAATTCCTTAGTTCTATCCATACTGAATCCACATCTCCTGTTTCAATGTTACCCCTTGCAAGGGACTGATTTTCATTCCTCACCAACAGAGCAACCCCACCCCCTCTGCCCACCTGTCTGTCTTTTCGATAGGAGGTATGCCCTTGAATATTCAGTTCCCAGCCCTGGCCCTCTTGTAGCCATGTCTGTATAATTCCCACACCAGCATACTTGCCAGTTTCTAACTGAGCCTCAAGCTCGTCCACTTTATTTCTTATACTTCGCGCATTCATATACGACACTTTGACCTCCGTATTCACGTCCCCCCTCGCACTGCTCGCAATTGGCCCTGACCTTACTCTTTTATCCCTTCTCAAACTTTCCTTCCCAATAATTTGAGAATCTTTTGTAATTTTTCCTGTAGTCACTTCCCCTTCAACTCCATCTTTATACTCCCAATTTGTTAATCCCTCCCCCCCACTATTTAGTTTAAACCCACACGTGCAGCCCTAGCAAACCTGCCTGCCAGAATGTCGGTCCCCCTCCAGTTAAGGTGTAACCCGTCCCTTTTGTACAGGTCACCCCTACCCCAGAAGAGATCCCAGTGGTCTATAAATCAAAATCCTTGCTCCCTGCTCCAGCCCCTCAGCCACATATTCAGATCCCCTATACCCCTGCTCCTGTCCTCACTAGCACGAGGTACTGGAAGCAATCCAGAGATAACCACCCTTGAAGTCCTGCCTTTCGGTCTTCTTCCCAACTCTCTGAACTCATGTTGGAGAACCTCCTTCCTCTTCTTCCCAATGTCGTTTGTGCCTACGTACACAACTACTGCCGGACGTTCACCTTCTCTCTCTCGTGGATGTACTGAATTTGGCTCGTGACATCCCTGTACCCTGGCACCAGGGAGGCAACAGACCATCCTCGCATCTTGTCTGCCGCCACAGAATCTCCTGTCTGCTCCTCGGACAATGGAGTCACCCACCACTATGGCTCTGCCCGACGTCGGTCACGCCTGTCGAGTCCCATCTCGAGGTTTGGAGCCACCGACGTGTCCGCCGCTCGGACTGGAAACATCGTCTCCCCCGACAGTTCCCAAGACGGCGTACCTGTTTTCAATAGGCACAGCCACCTGGGTCTTCTGGTCAGGTCAAGTCAAGTGTTTATTGTCATGTGTCCCAGATAGGACAATGACATTCTTGCTTGCTGCAGCACAACAGGATATTGTAGTCATAAATACAGAACAGTGTCCATATACCATAGAATATATATATACACACATAAATAAACAGATAATTGAAAATGTCCGTTAAAAACTCCAGCCGGTTGGTCCGCACAGGTTTTTAAAACCCGACCAGGTATGCCCGGCCGTGAATTGGCCTCCACTGCAGAGAATTCCACAAATTCACAACTCTCTGCGCAGAAGTGAAACGGGTCAGAGCAATAAAGAAGCATTTTGCAGTAAAGAGCACAATTCTATCTCATTTGCAGACACTAACTCCCAACATGCAGTGGATTCATAAACAGGGCGCTCCAAAGTGTGGTCAACACTCCCACCGTGTGTTCAAGCGGTGAACTGCAGGCCCGTTTAATACGTGGTCAACACTCCCACCCTGTGGTGAAGCAATGAACTGCAGGCTCGTTGAATGTGTGGTCAACACTCCCACCATGTGGTGAAGCAATGAACTGCAGGCTCGTTTAATGTGTGGTCAACACTCCCACCCTGTGGTGAAGCGGTGAACTGCAGGCCCGGCCAATGTGTGGTCAATACTCCCACCCTGTGGTGAAGCAATGAACTGCAGGCTCGTTTAATGTGTGGTCAACACTCCCACCATGTGGTGAAGCAATGAACTGCAGGCTCGTTTAATGTGTGGTCAACACTCCCACCCTGTGGTGAAGCGGTGAACTGCAGGCCCGGCCAATGTGTGGTCAACACTCCCACCCTGTGGTGAAGCGGTGAACTGCAGGTCCGGCCAATGTGTGGTCAATACTCCCACCCTGTGGTGAACAAATGAACTGCAGGCTCGTTTAATGTGTGGTCAACACTCCCACCGTGTGGTGAAGCGATGAACTGCAGACTCGTTTAATGTGTGGTCAACACTCCCACCCTGTGGTGTAGCAGTGAACTGCAGGCCCGGCCAATGTGTGGACTGTTTTGAGATTAGATTTAGAGTCGTTTTGGAGAGTTTTAGAGTAGATTAAGAGTGTTTCAGTGTTCTTGAGCAGTGGTGTTATGGTTGTCTGGGTGTTTTTAAGTTATTTAAAGTGTTTTGGAGCGATTTAGAGTTGTTTACTTTAGTTCAGTTTAGTGCAGTTTAGTTAACTTGTTTAGTACATTATTTTCCTCCTATCCCCTTCCCCTCACTCCCTCCCCTTCCCCTCACTCCCCTCCCCCTCACTCCCTCTCCTCCCCCTCACTCCCCCCCTCCCCCTCACTCCCTCACCTCCAGTGTTCATAACATATAGGAGCAGTATTAGACCATTCGGCCCATCAAGTCTACTCCGCCTGCTGTCGCCCCATGAACCCTGACCCCTTCTCCTCGCTCTCCCCGGTCTCTCAGTCTAGTTTCGTTTGGTTTAGTTTAGATTTCCTGCCCCCCCCCTTCCTGGAGACCCCCCCCTCACCAATCTATCCTCCCCATGACCAAAACAGTCTAAGGTGAGGGGTGGGTGGGTGAGGGGTTGGTGGGTGGGTGAGGGAGGGGTGGGGGGGTGAGGGGTTGGGAATGGGGGGGTGATGTGTGGGTGGTGGGGTGAGGGGTGGGTGGGTGAAGGGTGGGTGAGGGGGGGGTGAGGGGGTGGGGTGGGTGATGGGTGGGGGGGGTTGGGTGAGTGGGTGGGTGAGGGGTGGGTGAGGGGGTGAGGGGGTGGGGGGGTGAGGGGTGGGTGAGTGGGTGGGTGAGGGGGTGGGGGGGTGAGGGGTGGGTGAGTGGGTGGATGAGGGGTGGGTGGGTGAGGGGGGGGTGGGTGAGGGGGGGGTGAGGGGGTGGGGTGGGTGATGGGTGGGGGGGTTGGGTGAGTGGGTGGGGTGAGGGGGTGGGTGAGGGGGTGAGAGGGTGGGGGGGTGAGGGGTGGGTGCAGGGGGGTGCCCTCTCTCTAACCGCTGCCACCTCCACCCACCAGAGCTCTGATCCAGGAACGTTTGCCGTTGATTACGAGAGGAACTGCTTCAGCAAGAACGGCTCGTGTTTCCAGTACGTGTCGGGCAGCATCCATTACTTCCGGGTTCCTCCCATCTACTGGCAAGACCGGCTGCAGAAGATGTACATGGCCGGCCTTAACGCCATCCAGATGTGAGTCAGGCGCAGCTGCAGCCAGGCAGATGTGCAGCTACCTAAACATGGACAGTCAGCCCAGCGGGCAGGGAGGGTCTTGGTGGTCCATGGACGGGGGGCTAGGCAGCACGGCCTCAAGGCCAGGTGTCCACAGAATGAGAGACGGCACAAGAACAGGCCCTTCGGCCCACATGCCTGTGCTGAAAAATATCCCACCGTTCACTCACTGCCCTTTCAGGTGTCAAACTACCTGTAAACGCTGCTGTCTCCGCTGAGCACCCTGGGGTGTCGGGGCGGCACCCTGGGGTGGTGGGGCAGCACCCTGGGGTGGTTGTTGGAGGTGGTGATGGGGTGAAGATTGGGTTACAGGTTGGGGGAGTGGGCAGATGCAGTATAGTGTTGATCAATGTGAGGTTATCCACTTTGGTAGCAAAAACAGAAAGGCAGATTACTATCTAAATGGCATCAAGTTGGGAAAAGGGGAAGTACAACGGGATCTGGGGGTCCTTGTACATCAGTCTATGGAAGTAAGCATGCAGGTACAGCAGGCAGTGAAAAAAGCGAATGGCATGTTGGCCTTTATAACAAGAGGAGTCGAGTATAAGAGCAAAGAGCAGTTGTACAGAGCCCTAGTGAGACCACACCTGGAGTATTGTGTGCAGTTTTGGTCCCCTAATTTGAGGAAGGACATTCTTGCTATTGAGGGAGTGCAGTGTTGGTTTACCAGGTTAATTACCGGGATGGCGGGACTGTCATATGCTGAGAGAATGGAGCAGCTGGGCTTGTACACTCTGGAGTTTAGAAGGATGAGAGGAGATCTCATTGAAACATATAAGATTATTAAGGGTTTGGACACACTAGAGGCAGGAAACATGTTCCCGATGTTGGGGGAGTCCAGAACCAGGGGCCACAGTTTAAGAATAAGGGGTAAGCCGTTATCCCACTTTTCAAAAAAGGAGCGAGAGAGAAAACGGGGAATTACTGACCAGTTAACCATATAACCATATAACAATTTCAGCACGGAAACAGGCCATCTCGGCCCTTCAAGTCCGTGCCGAACAACTTTTTTCCCTTAGTCCCACCTGCCTGCACTCATACCATAACCCTCCATACCCTTCTCATCCATATGCCTATCCAATTTATTTTTAAATGATATCAACGAACCTGCCGCCACCACTTCCACTGGAAGCTCATTCCACACCGCTACCACTCTCTGAGTAAAGAAGTTCCCCCTCATGTTACCCCTAAACCTCTGTCCCTTAATTCTAAAGTCATGTCCTCGTGTTTGAATCCTCCCTATTCTCATGTCCCCCTTGATTGGACATGAGGGGGAACTTCTTTACTCAGAGAGTGGTGGCTGTGTGGAATGATCTTCCTGCAGAAATGGTGGAGGCAGGATCAATTTTAACATTTAAAAGTAAAGTGGATAGGTATATGGACGGGAAGGGAATGGAGGGGTATGGTCTGAGTGCAGGTAGATGGGACTAGGGGAAAATAAATGGTCGGCACGGACTGGAAGGGCCGAGAAGGCCTGTTTCCGTGCTGTAATTGTTATATGGTTATATAAATGATTTGGAAGAGGGAATTAGGAGCAACACTAGCAAGTTTACGGATGACACAAAGCTGAGTGGCAGTGTGAACTGTGAAGAGAATGTTAGGAGGTTGCAGGGTGACCTGGACAGGTTGAGTGAGTGGGCAGATGCGTGGCAGATGCAGTATAATATAGATAAATGTGAGGTTATCCACTTTGGCGGCAAAATCAAGGACATTATGTCCTTGGAATGTCCTTGACATTATCAAGGTCAAGGACAGGTCCCATCCTGCATTTTCCCCTGTTCAACCTGCTACCCTCAGGGAGGCGCTATAGGTGCATCAGCACAAGGACAAATAGACTCAAGAACAGTTTCTTTCCAAAATCCATTATCTCCCTGAACTCACACATGCATTGACTTCACAGCCTAACCCCCGGACTTCCATCTATCCACCTACTGTAATTTGTACTGTAACTGTAATTTCCAATATGTGCAATAACCCACACTGGATATAGGATTCCTATTCATTCATTCTATTTATCCATTGTCTTTTTATAGATATGTATATAGCGCCGCAGAAACTGTGCACCTTACACCTCCACCTTTATTGTTTTGTTTTGCACTGAGTAGGAGCAGCTTTTAATCTCATTGTACATGTGTATAGTGACAATAAAAGGCATTCTGATTCTGAAAAACAAGGGGGCAGATTATTATCTCAATGGGGTTAGGTTAGGTAAAGGAGAGGTGCAGCAAGACCAGGGTGTCCTTGTACACCGGTCACTGAAAGTTGGCGTGCAGGTACAGCAGGCAGTGAAGAAAGCTAATGGAATGTTGGCCTTCATAACAAGAGGATTTCAGTATAGGAGTAAAGAGGTTCTTCTGCAATTGTATAGGGCTCTGGCAGGCACGTGCCGTGAGTAATTACTCAGGGTAGGCACTCAGTCCGCTTTCATAAAAAAATTAAACCGCGCATGCGCAGATTGTTCTCCCCGTTAAATAAATAAGTAAATAAAGACAGTGACATTTCAATTTGCCCTTCCTAGGCTTCCTAGTCCTAGACCAATTGGGGGAACAGTTCCTTTCACAGCGTGTGGAGAGTCTGTGCCAGGGGTAAAGTTGTGGGGAGGGCACGAGTGTTGAGAAGGAGGGTGTCGGGGATACTGCCAGTAACTCACTCACTCACCGCTACCGCAGCTCTCCGGGCGCGAAGCCACGCACTGTAGCTGGGGATAGAAGCAGCTCGGGGAGCGGCCACCGGGACCCGACAGCAGAACTGGCTGCCACTTCAGCGCCTTCTGCCGGCCCGCTCACTTCTGGCAGTGCTCTCCGTCGGAACACCTGTCACCTGCCCTTCGCCGACTTCGCTCATGTCAGCGGCTTCCTGCAAATTAAAGTCCCACAGCCGAGTAACCTCAATCGCGCTGTCAGAATTTAAGGACATGAGTGAGGCCAGCGAACGGCAGGAGAGAGGTTTTTAGATGGAGAGCTGCCAGAGGTGAGCGGGGACCGGCAGAAGGAGCTAAGGTGGCGGCTGGTTTGCTGTCCGGCCCAGCGGCCGCTCAGCCACTGGAGCTACTTCTCTCTCCCCCCCCCCCACCCCCCCGGCCTCAATGCGGTGGCATTCCACGCCGCCGTGCAAGGAGCGTCGCAAGTGGCATTATCCCAATCCCCTCATTCATAACATTCGTGCCCTCCCCGCTACTTTACCCCGGCCAGACTCGCCAAACGCTGTGAAAGGAGCTCTCCCCCCACCCCGGGAAATACGGTATTTAAAAACATAAACACAAAATGTACTTACCACATCATTGGTACACGACAAACCATAGATGAAAAACCCGCCAAGAAACTAGCGCTGCGCATGCGCAGTAGACTGATGCTCATGCGCAGTACAGCAAAGGCAGAGTTTCTGCTGCCTTCAGCCCCGCTTGAAACTGACGGCTTCAGGCAGCGCTGACGGCACGTGGGCTGCACAGACCTTCCCATGTTACAAGCGCTGCGGATGAAAGGCACGGAGAATAGTAAGATTGAACGAGAACTTACCAGTTCGAAGGTTGATCTTTATTTCATGAGGAGTCGAAGTGAGGGATTTCGTGAAGAGCCCGCCGGCGCGCATGCTCGACATACTTCAAAGTAGCGGCGTGGAATCACAGAAACCAATCAAAAGAAATGACTTCACATAGTAAGAATGAAACGACTAAGATTACCAGATGAAGGTGATTGAGGGTTGGGCGAGGAGGGCACGAAATCCCTCACTTCGACTCCTCATGAAATAAAGATCAACCTTCGAACTGGTAAGTTCTCGTTCAATCTTACTATTTCATTTCGGAGTCACGTGAGTGACTTCGTGAAGACTTCAAAGCTTCTGTGATGACACGCCCTGGACCACGTCCATGCTGTCACACCACTACCAGGGATGGATGGGAGGAATAACGTGCTGACTAGTCCATACTGCAAAACAAATCATATTTATTAACAACAAATCAAAAACCCCTTATTCGGGGACATCTCCACGTTCTTGCCCCGCATCTAGTACGGCTTCTGCGAACTGTAGAGGCGCAGCGACGGGCCGGTTGTAGAAACGCTGGAACACTGCTTCATTAGCCCATCCTGCTGTGGCGAGAATATGGTCCATGGGCACCTCCATGACCCTCGCCGCCGACGTCGATGCAGCCCTGGTGGAATGAGATTTGAACACATTAGTGTCGATACCTGACTTACCCAAGACGACTCGAAGCCACCTGGATATCGTCTGTGTTGTCACTCGATGATGAGGTCTCTTATGAGTGACAAGCAGGTATCTCTCCTTTCCTCTGATGCTTGCCGTCACCTTGACGTAGTAACGGATGTGGGAGGCTAAACATAGCCTAGCATCTGCGGGGTATGCCGGGAACTTCAGCTGCAGCCCTGTGCACCCAGGTCTCTGCTGCTTTAGTAGCTCGTCAACAAAGAAAACTACTTCTGTGGGGGTAGACATCATTCTGTCGACACGTAGTTTATGGAGTGTCTGTACCCTCTGTGCTGAAGTCAGCGCTAGTAACATCACCAGCTTCATGGTGAGTTTGTCCAGCTGGAGCCCTTCCATGGGGGACCACGTCCTGAGCAGAGCTAAAACTGCCCTGACATCCCAGGTGATATTGTAGCGTGGTGTAGGCGGATTCGTATTGAAAATACCCCGCATGAGCCTGGACACTAGCTTGTTGGATCCCACCTCAATATTGAGGTAGAATGATAGAGCGCTGTTGATGGCACTGTAGCTTAAGTGTTCATCATGGTGCAACCCCGCGAGGAATTCCAGGACGTCGGTTATAGTCACGGCATCGTACGTGATGCGAGAGCGGCTGCAGAAGGCTTCCCACTTCCTGATGTGAGAGCGGTATCTTCGCCTTGTAGACTCTCGGCACGACGCTGCAATGGTATCCATGGTCCGGGTAGAAAGGCCGTATCCAACTAAAGGCCGATTCAGAATCTGCAAGCCAACAAATTTAAATAGCCATGGCAGGGATGTGGCTCCCCTGAAACAGGGTGAGTAACTAATTCTGGGCTACCCTGCAAACGGACCCAAGGTTCACTGAGCGTGTCAAAGACCATCGGATACCATGGCTGTGTAGGCCAGTCGGGTATGATAAGGATGCCCTTGGCACCATCCATCTGAATTTTTCGTAATACCCGACTGATGAGGCAAAACGGGGGGAATGCATAGAAAAAGCAATTCCCCCAGTCTAGCGAGAATGCATCTAACGCTATAGCCCCAGGATCTGGTTCCCACGAGACGTAGGTTGGTACCTGATGGTTCAACCGGGACGCAAAAAGGTCAATATCCGGTTTCCCAAATTTGGCTGTGATTTTTGCAAAAATTTCAGGATGTAACATCCATTCAATATTATCATTGAACTTGCGTGACCTGGCGTCCGCCACAAAATTAAGCTCACCTGGCAAATAGGTGGCTGAAATCCAAATGTCTCTCTTGACACACCAGAGCCAAATTGAATTAGCCAATTTATCACATGAAACTGACCTGGTACCGCCCATGTGATTTAAATACGCCACCGCTGTGGTGTTGTCTATTTGGAGCCGGACATGTGCTCCAAAGATCTTGGAACAATATGCACGAAGTCCGTGAAACGCTGCAAGCAGCTCCAAATAGTTGATCCCTTGTGATACCAACATTGTATTCTCAAGGGTATCCCATCGGCCCCCACAACTAGAATGTTGATTCGTAGCTCCCCAGCCATCAGAGCTCGCATCAGTTTGTAAGTATATCATCGGTTTCGCCTCAATAATAGTTTTAAACGAGTTACTAATGTGGCAAACCCACCATCGTAACTCATCCAATGCTGCAGGCGGCAGCTGCATTGATCGATCATAATGACCAGCATGCCGTCGCAGCGCAGCAATCTTGGCTCTCTGCAAGTTTTGATAATGCAGAGGTCCATACCGGGCTGCCGGAAACAAAGCCACAATCTTGCCAATGACAGTAGCTGTGTGACGAATCGATGGTATACGAGTATTGAGTAAATCTGTACACACCTGTGTTACCTCCTCAATTTTGTTAATTGGTATGGTGACTCTCATGCTAATGGAATTCACCTGGAACCCCAGATAATTAATTACCTGGGTGGGGCAGAACTTAGATTTTTCTGGATGAACAATGAACCCAAGCTGTTGGAACAAATTGACCGCAGCTGCAACCCCTTGTTGAGCTGATTCCAAGGTGTGTCCGATAATTAAAATATCATCTAAATAGGCCATCACGACATGATGTCGTTGTCTTAAATAAGCCATAATTGGCTTCACCAATTTAGTAAATAATCGAGGGGCTGTGGTGAGCCCATTAGGCAACGCCCTATATTGCCACAGCTGGTCCATCCAGATAAATTTTAAGAACCTTCTGTAATATTTTTGCATGGGTACGGTATAGTACGCATCCTGTAAATCAATGCATGCCATAAAGCACCCTTGTGAGATCAATGATTTGGCCGTTTCAAACGTGTCCATTTTTAAAATGAGTATATGTTACAAAGTTATTCAGAGTGGTCAGATCAATAATGACTCTACAGCCTCCATCCTTCTTAGGTCGGGTAAAAATATTGGAAACAAATTCAACGGGCTCATGAACCGTTTTCTCTATGACCCCTTTCTGTTCCAACCTTAAAATTTCCTTATAGCCTACGGACTGTTCCGCAGCCGTTAGTTTAAACATACGACCCGGTCTATGCTGAGACGGAGGGATGTCCCCATTAATAAACTCAATGCTATGGCCCTGAATATTCCGTAACACATACTCATCACTGGTAATATCACCCCATGCACCCGCAAACAACCGCAAACGCCCACCAACATGTGAAGTTAAACAAAGAGAAAAAAGAGAACCAGACCGCCTCACCTCTGTGGTTACCGGCGGTCCCTGACACGAGTGGGTGGACGTAGAGGTGCTGGGTTGGTTTGAGGTCGTGGCGTCCTCATTTTCCATCTCGACTTCTGCCGAGCCTGTCCTAAAAAAGACCCCTGTGGTTGGGGTGGTTGATATCGGTTTGGAGCTGGAGGGTAATTCCTGGTAGACGTGCTGGCAGACCCTCGTGAGCGGCCAAGCGGAGCTTTGGAGCTCGATGGCGTGGGGGCACTGTGAGAGCGCATGAGCCCCACGGTCTTGGCTTGTTCATCAAGCTCTCTGACCCTTTTGGCAAGGTCTTCGCCAAAGAGCTGACGGGGCGGCGGCGGTGGTTTGCACAACCCTGCAAATTTGGGGTTGAGCGCTGGGCGGATGCTATTTTTCCGAAAGCCGTTGATTTCATTTTGAGTAGCGCATAGAAGCGCCAGGGCATCCTCCTGGTCCAAATTAAGCTCCTCTCCGTCGACCGACCGCACAAAAGCAGTAATCCCGGCCGTGAGGAGTTTCAGGATCCGCTGAATCTTTAGTTCCTGCTGACGGATAGCCGCACTGATGTTGCCCCAGATTGGCGTATTGACCACAGGCACGTTGAGGGAGTTGCAGTTTGATGGAGCCTTGTGACGGCTCATGGCTTGTAGTAGAACTTCCTCCTGAAGCTGGTGATTATTTAGGAAGTCCACAGTGGCTGCCAGTTTTGTATTGATAGGAAGCCCCAAGGATTGAGGGGCTGCAAACTTGGTGGCCACATCGAGGAGGTCCTCCGCCGGTAACTCAGGCAGGGGTGGGATGGGATTGACCACTGCCTCCTTGTCCTGCTGCTCCAGGCTGGTGTATGAAGCTGGTGATGAAGCCCTGTGCCTGTCGCTGCTGGATGCCTGTTGTTGTTGAAGGAGACGTTCCAGCAGCCGCTCTATACGGTCAATACGCCCTTCACCCTGAACACTCAGGTGGTCGGAGTCCTCCAGCTCCGAAAATTGGCCGGGGCTCCTGTCATCGGCCCGCACCTTGTCGAGGCCCTGCCGGTGCCGGTAGTTGTCGTCGACAGCCGCCGAGGCGAAACTGCGCGATTCCTGCACGGGCGTGTTCAACCGCCTCCGTTTAGCGGGAGCGGAAGCCGTTGCCTCTACGGACAGATGCGGCATGGTGTCGGCACCAGCCGAAGCCTGGATACCTTGGGCCCTTGCAGGCTTGCCAGCTGCCCACATCGTGGACCTTGCCGACGCATGGTCTCGCCCACCCATCCATGGGGGGCTCGGCGACCGTGACGGGACCCCCAACTGACTCGTCCCGGCGTCGGAAGTTGGGGGGCGACGGCTGGACCTCACAGCTGCCCCGGGTCCCGTCCTAGAACCTGACCGCTCCTTGGCGACAGGCAGAGCCTTAGCCCCGACAGGGTTAGGCTTTTGGGCTCCTGCCCTTCCCCTGCGCAGGGGGCTTCGTGAAGCGGGCCGTGCAGCCGCACGGACCCTTCTGCTCGAGGCCGTCAGCAAGCCTGCTGACGACCTGACTGCCACGGCAGGGTCGTCCTGCTCTGGCGGCACACCACACTCCTCCTCGTCAAACTCCTCCGAGCTGTGGTGTGCGGGCGGGTCCGGACCTGAAAAAACAGAGCTCACCGACATCTCCGCCCTCGTTCCGGTCTGTGTTGCAGGTACCCCCGACAACTCTCGCTCCGGAACTGCTGGCCGGCGACTTCTCCTCGAACTCCGGCCTCTTAGACTCCCATCCATGTTCTTGCTGTGAAGCAAACACAACAAGAACCACCAACTTAAGGTAGCATACTTACCTGCGTGGTTCCCTTATGAAGGGCTGGCGAGGAGCACGCTCCTCCGTCAGCCGTCGCAGCAACGCGGTACGACGATATGTCGAGCATGCGCGCCGGCGGGCTCTTCACGAAGTCACTCACGTGACTCCGAAATGAAATTATGCTTCCCTAAGAGATCAGTCTCTTACATAGGCATAATTCCCCATGCCTTTATTATTTAAATTTAGTTATTAATATGTTATAATTTTAGTCAGGGTAGGTAGTGCCTACCTTGCCTACCCTGACGGCACGTGCCTGGGCTCTGGTGAGACCACATCTGGAGTATTGTGTACAGTTTTGGTCTCCTAATTTGAGGAAGGACATCCTTGTGATTGAGGCAGTGCAGCGTAGGTTCACCAGATTGATCCCTGGGATAGCGGGGGGCGACTGTCATATGAGGAAAGATTGAAAAAACTAGGCTTGTATTCACTGGAGTTTAGAAGGATGAGGGGGGATCTTATAGAAACATATAAAATTATAAAAGGACTGGACAAGCTAGATGCAGGAAAAATGTTCCCAATGTTGGGCGAGTCCAGAACCAGGGGCCACAGAATAAAGGGGAGGTCATTTAAGACTGAGGTGAGAAAAAACGTTTTCACCCAGAGAGTTGTGAATTTGTGGAATTCCCTGCCA
>CAUPSL010000730.1:27500-51249 GCA_963514005.1 Raja brachyura | reverse complement strand
AGTTACTCCAGCACTCTGTGAAACGTCACCTATCCATGTTCTCTTGGGTCTTGGCCTGAACCAGGACTGTTTTGTGTTTTTATACAAAATGCTTTTATTTGAAACAAGCACTAATACCGAGCGTTAACACGACCAAAGGCTGCCTGTATTGGCAGATTACAAACAATACAGTCATCAAATTAAAATATCGCCATCGTTATCACCAATACACTCGCCTCCTCGCGGCGACCAGTGGTCACCGACTTCCAATGTTCCCGTGGATCCCGCGGTGTGTTCCCTCTCCAGGGACACGCGGGCACGGACATCGGCCGGAAGAGGGGCGGGCAGGCGACTGTGAAGTGACCACCGACCGCCCGCGAACGGTCATAATGGCCAGATCCAGGGGCAGAGCCTCGTCCCTCTGTACCAGGCAGCTGGCCAGAGATCATCCGCCTGACTATGGGAGTGTAGCGTGATACATCATTGTTGTGTGGGTGGTGTGTGTGAGTCAGAGCTGTGTGTGTGTGTGTGTGAGGCCACAATGTGACCATTGTCTGCACAATGCAGCTCCACTCCTGGAGTGAGCTTGTACGGGGTGTGGATTCATGCAGGATTCACCAGCTGCCTAGTCTGAGAACTCTTCACCCTGGCGCAGACCACGTGTGGGAGGCTCAGGGAGGAGAGGAGTTGCAGGTACTGGTACCCCTGCCTGTACCACACACATCACCCCAGCGGGTTGAACATTGACCTCCAATTTCAGGTAGTCCCTGCTTTCTCCCACCTTCCCCTCCCCTTCCCAGCTCTCCCCCAGCCCACTGTCTCCGCCTCTTCCTTTCTTCCCTCCCCCACCCCCCACATCAGTCTGAAGAAGGGTCTCGACCTGACTCGTCACCTATTCCTTCGCTCCACAGACGCTGCCTCACCCGCTGAGTTTCTCCAGCATTTTTGTCTACCTCTGTTGTAACCGTCACACACGTGGCCAGGACTCGAGGGCCTGAGATGCAGGGACAGGTTGGGGAGGTTAAGACGTTATTCCTCGCCTGTCCAGCGGAGTGCAGGAGGGCGAGGGCTGGTCTTATGTCGGGCGTTGCCGGTGGGGGTGGGGGGTAGGGGGGCAGAGTCGAGAGTGGCTCTTAAATAGGCGCCAGGGATTGGAGGGATGTGGATGACGTGCAGGCAGAGATCAGTCTAAAGAAGGGCCTATCTCCTTCGCTCCTTACACGGAGAGGGGGTGGGTATGGGGTGTGGGTATGGGTATGGGTATGGGTGTGGGTATGGGTATGGGTGGGAGGATGGGTGGGGAGAGGGGGTGGGAGGGGAGGGTGTGGGTAGGAGTAGGGGTGGGTGTGGGTAGGGGTGGATGGGTGGGGTGGCGGAGGAGGGGTAGCGGTGGACGGGTGGGGAGGAAGGTGGGTGGGGAGGGGGTGGGGAATGGGCTACAGTATCGAGTGGATTCACTGGGAAAGGACAAGCCAGTTCTCCAGGCAGCGGCTGAACAGGCGGTGAAGTGGCGGGTGACTTTTCCGGGGTGGGGGGGGGGGGGGTCATTGGGGGGTGGTCTCCGCGGAGAAATAGCCAGTTGGTGTCACCAGACCTGCACGTTGGAGAAATAGCCAGAGGGTCTCACAGCAGAATTGGACCCTCTGGCCCACCAATGACCAGACTGACCAGCAGGGCCCACCGTGACCAATGTGAGCGGAGAGCTGTGGCAGAGGTTGTGCAACCCTGTATCTTCAAGTAACGCTTGTCTCTGTCCCTCCCCCACCCTGGTCCTCCGACTAGTCTCACTGTCGGTTACACAAAAAGCTGGAGAAACTCAGCGGGTGCAGCAGCATCTAAGGAGTCCGGGTCCTGATTAGATTTTACTGATTGGATTCTTGGTTGGCAGCCCCCGCTAACAATGATTCTACATTTTTGTTGAACTTCTTCCCATTTGATCTCTCGTTTTCACACCTTACCTTTCAATATCTCAATGCCTCCCTCTCCCCTCACCCTCAGTCCGAAGAAGGGTCTCGACCCGAAACGCCACCCATTCCTCCTCCCCAGAGACGCTGCTTGTCCCGCTGAGTTACTCCAGCACTTTGTGTCTATCTTTGATGTAAACCAGCATCTGCAGTTCCTTCCTCCACGTGGTCTGTTGCCTCCTTGGTGCCGGGGTCAAGGGTTGTGCGAGCGAGCCAGCGACTGGTGCACATTCTGGAGGGTGGGGGGTGGGGACCTGTGGTCAAGGAGACCCTGACCACTAACGTTCTGGTGTAACCATGGCCAATCACTTCTCACTTCGCAATAAGAGAGACTTGGACCCAAGTGAGAGAGAGGAACTCACTGAGATCAGTATTAACAGGGAACTGGTGTCAGTCGCAGTGTCACAGAACACAGAAACAGGCCCTTCGGCCCAACACGGCAGCGCGGCGGTGGAGCTGCTGCCTCACAGCGCCAGTGACCCAGGTTCCATCCTGACTACCGGTGCTGTCTGTACGGAGTTTGCACGTTCTCCCCGTGACCGCGTGGGTTTTCTTCGAGTGCTCCGGTTTCCTCCCATACTCCAATGATGTGCAGATTTGTAGGTTAATTGGTTTTGGTAAAAATTGTAAATTGTCTTAGTGTGTAGGATAGTGTTTGTGTGCAGGGAGATCGCTGGTTGGTGCGGACTCGGTGGGCCGAAGGGCCTGTTTACGCGCTGTATCTCTAAGCTAAACTCATCGCTGCTGAACAAGTTGCCCCATCTACACTAGTCCCATCTACCTGCATTTGACCCATATCCCTCTAAACATTTCCTATCCATACATCTGTCCAAATGTTTTTGGATAGGCTGGGTGAGTGGGCAAATGTTTGGCAGATGCAGTATAATGTGGATAAATGTCAGGTTATCCACTTTGGTGGCAAAAATAGGAAAACCGACTACTATCTAAATGGTGGCCGATTAGGAAAAGGGGAGATGCAGCGTGACCTGGGTGTCATGGTACACCAGTCATTGAAAGTAGGCATGCAGGTACAGCAGGCAGTGAAGAAAGCCAATGGTATGTTAGCTTTCATAGCAAAAGGATTTGAGTATAGGAGCAGGGAGGTTCTACTTCAGTTGTATAGGGTCTTGGTGAGGCCACACCTGGGGTATTGCGGACAATTCTGGTCTCCAAATCTGAGGAAGGACATTATTGCCATAGAGGGAGTGCAGCGAAGGTTCACCAGACTGATTCCTGGGATGTCAGGACTGTCTTATGAACAAAGACTGCATAGACTCGGTTTATACTCTCTAGAATTTAGGAGATTGAGAGGGGATCTTATAGAAACTTACAAGATTCTTAAGGGGTTGGACAGGCTAGATGCAGGAAGATTGTTCCCGATGTTGGGGAGGTCCAGGACAAGGGGTCACAGCTTAAGGATAAGGGGGAAATCCTTTAGGGCTGAGATGAGAAGGAATTTCACAGAGAGTGGTGGGTCCCTGGAACTCTCTGCCACAGAGGGTAGTTGAGGCCAGTTCATTGGCTATATTTAAGAGGGAGTTAGATGTGGCCCTTGTGGCTAAAGGGATCAGAGGGTATGGAGAGAAGGCAGGTACGGGATACTGAGTTGGATGATCAGCCATGATCATATTGAATGGCGGTGCAGGCTCGAAGGGCCGAATGGCCTACTCCTGCACCTAATTTCTATGTTTCTATGTTAAATGTTGTTCCTGCATACTTGCCCTGGCAGCTCGTTCCATATAAACACCATCCTCTGTGTGAAAGAAATGCCCAGGTTTCTATTATATCTTCCCCCTTTCAACTTAAATCTGTGCCCTCCAGTCCTTGATTCCTCTACCTAGGATAAAATATTTTGTGCATTCACCCTACCAATACACCTCATGATTTTATACTCCTCTAAGATCATCCCCCACTCTCGAATCCCCAAGGAATAAAGTCCGAGCTCGCCCAACCTCTCCCTCTGTAACTCAGACCATTGAGTCCTGACACCAACCTTGTAAATCTTACCATGTCTTGTATGTTCTCATCCAAATCGTTGATTATAGTGCAGGCCAATTCACTGAATGTTTTTAAGAGAGAGTTAGATTTAGCTCTTAGGGTGAAAGGAATCAAGGGAAAAGGGGAAAAAGCAGGAACAGGGTACTGTTTTTGGATGATCAGCCATGATTGAATGGCGGTGCTGGCTCGAAGGGCCGAATGACCTACTCCTGCACCTGCTTTTCTATTCTACGTGATAAGCAACAAAAGGGGACAATGCAGACCACTGAGGCACACCACTAATCATTGCAAACACCGACTTCCTCCAGCACCTTGTGTTTTACAGAACTCACTGGTCTCCAGTCCGAGAAACTGCATTCCTGTCATGGAACAAATTCTCAATCCAATGAGCCAGCTCCCCCTGGATTCCAATGTGATCTAACTTTCCAGGCTTCATGTGGAACCTTCGGATTCTTGGTCATAAGGTAATAAGTGCAGGATGAGGCCATTCAGCCCATGAAGTCTTCACCGCCATTCAATGATGGCTGATCTATCTCTCCCTCCTAACCCCATTCTCCTGCCTTCTCCGCATAACCTCTGACACCCGTACTAATCAAGAATCTATCTATCTCTACCTTAAAAATATCCACTGACTTGTGGCCTCCACAACCTTCTGTGGCAAAGAATTCCACAGATTCACCACCCTCTGGCTAAAGAAATGTCTCCTCTTCTTCTTTCTAAAAGAATGTCCTTTAGTTCTGAGTCTGTGACCTCTAGTCCTAGACTCTCCACTAGTGGAAACATCCTCACCACATCCACTCTATCCAGGCCTTTCACTATTCTGTGTGTTTCAATGAGGTCCCCCCTCCTCATTCTTCTAAACTCCAGCGAGTACAGGCCCAGTGCCGACAAACGCTCATCATAGGTTAACCCACTCATTCCTGGGATCGTTCTTGTAAACCTCCTCTAGACCCTCTCCAGAGCCAGTTTCTCGGACTGGAGACCAGTGAATACTGCAAAACACAAAGTAGTGGAGGAACTCCGTAAGTCAGGCAGCAACTGTGGAGGGAATGGGAAGTTTATTCACCTTATCTGTCATTCCTCCGGCAATGAAAGAAATTTAATTTAATCCAAAGTTTTCTTGCTCTTGTTAGGGAAATCAAAGGGATTAAAGTCAGCAAGTCTAGTCATAGCTGTTGAAAATCAGCAGGGCCGCATAATCGTGGCCACACATTGCAGGAAGGCTTTGGACAGCGTGCAGAGTATTTAACCAGGATGCTTGTTGGGATTAAACAATAGACAATAGGTACAGGAGGAGGCCATTCGGCCCTTCGAGCCAGCACTGCCTTTCAATGTGATCATGGCTGATCATCCCCAATCAGTACCCGTTCCTGCCTTCTCCCCATATCCCCTGACTCTGCTATCTTTAAGAGCCCTATCTAGCTCTCTCTTGAAAGTATCCAGAGAACCGGCCTCCACCGGCCTCTGAGGCAGAGAATTCCACAGACTCACAACTCTCTGTGAGAAAAAGTATTTCCTCATCTCCGTTCTAAATGGCTTACCCCTTATTCTTAAACGGTGGTCCCTGGTTCTGGACTTTGGGGTGTACTTTAACATAGAGCAGTACAGCACAGGAACAGGCCCTTCAGCCCGTAGTCTCTGTGCAGAACATGAGACCAAACAATTGGTGCAGGAGTAGGCCATTCGGCTCTTCGAGCCAGCACCGCCATTCAATATGCTCATGGCTGATCATCCAAAATTAGTACCACGTTCTGGCTTTTTCCCCATATTTTTCCCTTGATTCCATTAGCCTTTAGAGCTAAATCTAACTCTATCTTGAAACATCCAGTGAATTGGCTCCCATTGCCTTCTGTGGCAGAGAATTCCACAGATTCACAACTCTCTGGGTGAATACGTTTTTTCTCGTCTCAGTCCTACAAACTACAAACTTACTAATCAGCCAACTTATACTTCTGTCTAAGTAATTTGGAGCATGGAAACAGGCCGTCCACCCAGCATGCCCCACCTACACTCGTCCCACCTACCTGCGTTTGGCCCATATCCCTTTAAACCTGTCATATACGTGTAACATAGAAACATAGAAAATAGGTGCAGGAGGAGGCCATTCGGCCCTTCGAGCCAGCACCGCCATTCATTGTGATCATGGCTGATGGTCCCCAATCAATAACCCGTGCCTGCCTTCTCCCCATAATCCCTTGATTCCACTAGCCCCTAGAGCTCTATCTAACTCTCTCTTCAGTCTTAAATGGCCTCCCCTTTATTCTAAGACTGTGGCCCCTGGTTCTGGACTTGCTCAACATTGGGAACATTTTTCCTGCATCTAGCTTGTCCAGTACTTTTATAATTTTATATGTTTCTATAAGATATCCCCTCATCCTTCTAAACTCCAGTGAATACAAGCCTAGTCTTTTCAATCATTCCTCATATGACAGTCCTGCCATCCCAGGGATCAATCTCGTGAACCTATGCTGCACTGCCTCAATCACAAGGATGTCCTTCCTCAAATTAGGAGACCAAAACTGTACACAATACTCCAGATGTGGTCTTACCAGAGCCCTATACAACTGCAGAAGAACCTCTCTACTCCTGTACTGAAATCCTCTTGTTATGGAGGCCAACATTCCATTAGCTTTCTTCACTGCCTGCTGTACCTGCACGCCAACTTTCAGTGACTGGTGTACAAGGACACCCAGGTCTCGCAGCACCTCCCCCTTACCTAACCTAACCCCATTGAGATAATAATCTGCCCCCTTGTTTTTGCCGCCAAAGTGGATAACCTCACATTTATCTATATTATACTGCATCTGCCGCGCATCTGCCCACTCACTCAACCTGTCCAAGTCACCCTGCAACCTCCTAACATCCTCTTCACAATACTTGTAAACATGCTTTAAAAATGTTTTCATAGAGTGGTACAGTGTGGAAACTGGCCCTTCGGCCCAACTTGCCCACACCAGCCAACATGTCCCAGCTACACTAGTTTGGTCCATATCCCTCCAAACCTGTCCTATCCATGTATCTCTCTAACTGTTTCTTAAACATTAGGATAGTCCCAGCCTCAACTACCTCCTCTGGTAGCTCGTTCCATAAACCCATCACCCTCTGTGTGAAAAGGTTACCCCTCAGATTCTTATTAAATCTTTTCCCCTTCACCTTAAACCTATGTCCTCTGGTCCTCAATTCCTCAACTCTGACCAAGAGACTCTGTGCATCTACCCGATCTATTCCTCTCATGATTTTGAACACCTCTATAAGATCACCCCTCATCCTCCAGCGCTCCAAGGAATAGAGTCCCAACTTGCCCAACCTCTCCCTAAAGCTCAGATCCATTTCAGCATGACAACATATTGATAACATGATCATACCTGCCTCAAATACCTCCTCCGGCAGCTGCTTCAGCTCCAGTGTGAAACATTTAACTGGGGTTCCCTTCGTCTTTCTCCCCTCATCTTCAAGCTGTGTCCTCTGGTTCTTGCTTCCCCTACTGTGGGTAACAGACACCACACGTGTACCCGATGTAAAGATCTTGTACACCTCTACAAGATCACCCTCAGCCTCTTTCGTCCCATCTACACACACGCACACATGCAGCGATGGTCCCTGGAAACGCCAGTGCAGAGTCGACGCAGGTTCAAGGTGAAGGGGGGAAGATTTCATCAGAATCTGATGTGCAACTTTCACACAAAGGGTGGTGGGTTTATGGAACGAGCTGCCAGAGGAGGGTACACAAAATGCTGGGTGCAGCGGGTGCAGCAGCATCTATGGAGCGAAGGAGATAGGCAACGTTTCGGGCCGAAACCCTTCTTCAGCTGCCAGAGGAGGACTGAGTTGGAAGGAACTGCAGGTGCTGGTTTAAACCGAAGACAGAGACAAAATGCTGGAGTAACTCAGCGGGGCAGGCAGCATCTCTGGAGAGAAGGAATGGGCGACGTTTCGGGTCGAGACCCTTAATGTCAGAGAAGGGAGTTAAGGCAGGGACCAGATGGGGAGGGAGAGAGAGGCAGTGGGAGGGAGAGAGGGAGAGGGGGTGGGGAGAGAGGGAGAGGGAGAGGGAGCGAGGGAGAGTGGAGAGAGAGGGAAGGAGGGAGAATGAGAGAGGGGAGGAGAGTAGGGAGGGAGGTGGGGGGTGGGTAGAGGGGGATGGAGAGAGGGAGGGAGAGGGGGAGGTGACTAGGGAGGGAGAGGGAGGAGAGTAGGGAGGGAGAGGGGGTGGGTAGAGGAAGAGGGAGGGAGAGGGAGAGAGGGGGAGGAGAGTAGGGAGGGAGAGGGGGTGGGGAGAGGGGGATGGAGAGAGGGAGGGAGAGAGGGGGAGGTGACTAGGGAGGGAGAGGGAGGAGAGTAGGGAGGGAGAGGGGGTGGGGAGAGGAAGAGGGAGGGAGAGGGAGAGAGGGGGAGGAGAGTAGGGAGGGAGAGGGGGAGGTGACTAGGGAGGGAGGGAGGGAGAGGGGGTGGGGAGAGGGAGAGGGGGGGAGGTGACTAGGGAGGGAGGGAGGGAGGGAGAGAGGGAGGGAGGGGAGAGAGGGGGAGGAGAGTAGGGAGGGAGGGAGGGAGAGGGGGAGGTGACTAGGGAGGGAGGGAGAGGGGGTGGGGAGAGGGAGAGGGAGAGAGGGGGAGGAGAGTAGGGAGGGGGTGGGGAGAGGGGGATGGTGAGGGGGAGGTGACTAGGGAGGGAGAGAGGGAGGAGAGTAGGGAGGGAGGGAGGGAGAGGGGGTGGGAGGGAGGGAGGGAGAGGTGACTAGGGAGGGAGAGAGGGAGGGAGAGGGGGTGGGGAGAGGAAGAGGGAGGGAGAGGGAGGAGAGTAGGGAGGGAGAGGGAGGAGAGTAGGGAGGGAGAGGAAGAGGGAGGGAGAGGGAGAGAGGGGGAGGAGAGTAGGGAGGGAGAGGGGGTGGGAAGACGGATTTTTCAGCCTTTGCTCCTCCTCTCGGAGCCGGCGCTTTGCTGCAGCCTGACGTCAGCTGCCCGCAGTCAGCGGCGGCTCCGCCCGACCCCCGGTCCCGGCCCCGCACCCGGACCCCGGACCCCGGACCCCGGACCCCCAGCCCAGCCCAGCCCGGCCCGGGCCGCCTCGCTCCACCCGCCCGCCCGCCCGCAGCAGCGCCGGAGTCCGGGCCGACACATCCAGGCCACCGCCCGGCCGCACCGTGAGTGAGTCTGGGTCCGGCCGGGGAGGGGCCGCGATCCGCAGCCGGGAACGGGGCGAGTACCGGGGGAGGGGGGTGAGGGGGGTCGCTCAGTGGCTTCATTCATCTGCACAGAATGTGTGGAGATTCCTGATTACTGAATGTCCCCATCTTCCACCCTCCATGTATTCTACCCCCCTCGTCCCCCCCATCCCTTTCTCATCAACCCCCTCCCCCTCTCCTCCCCCCCCCCCAGACCACCCACCCCCCTCTCCTCCCCGCTCTCCCCTCTCACCCCCCTCTGCCCCGCTCTGCCCCCTCTCCAACTGGCCACGTTGGGGGCACAGCTGTCGGTCCCACAACCTGACCCGAACGACCCCCTCCCCATCCGCTGGTGCCTCCCCAAGCCCAACCCCCCCCCCCCCGTCCCTGCTGGACAGACCACCCAGACCCCTGGATCGGCGGCGGTGGCGGTTTCCCTGGGACTGCCGGCACTCCCCGCCCCGTCACACACTCCCCCTGCAGAGAGAGGGAGAGGGACCACAACTGCCTGTTTCTCCCACAATCCCATCCCTCTCTCTCTCTCTCTCACTGCAGAGCTTTCTCTGTCTCACTGGCTCTGTCTCTGTCTCCTCTGTCTCTGGCTCCTCTTCAAGCATCTCCATCACCAGCCCTCAGTGTGATGCAGCCAGGGGCTGCTGTGTGTAGTTGGGGCTGTGGACTAGGCCAGTGTGTCTTGACCCTGAGGTGGACCTACTGCTGCTGAGAGTCCCGAACTATCTACCTCATTGGTGACTGCCCGGACTATCCTTGATCGGACTTTGCTGGCTTTATCTTAATGTTATTCTAATGTTAATGTTATTCCCATATCATGTATCTGTACACTGTGAATGGGTCGATTGTAATCATGTGTTGTGTTTCTGCTGGCTGGTTAGCGCTTTTCACTGTACCTCGGTACACATGACAATAAACTAGACTGGACTGACTGAAGCATCAGCCATGATCTTGTTGATTGGTGGAACAGGCTTGATGGGCCGAATGGGCTGCCCCTGTGCTGTTGGGACAGGGGGGGGGTTCCAGGGTTTGGTGACATTGACAATGTATTCCTAATGAGGACCCGATCTCTCTGGAGGGCCTGAGAGGAATAGATCGGGTAGATGCACAGAGTAGGGGAATCGAGGACCAGAGGACACAGGCTCAAGGTGAAGGGGAAAAATTTAATAGGAGTCTGAGGGGTAACGTTTTCACACAAAGGATGGTGGGTGGAGGTAGTTGAGGCTGGGACTATCCCAACGTTTAAGAAACAGTTAGACAGGTACAAGGATAGGACAGGTTTGGAGGGCTATGGACCAAGCGCAGGCAGGTGGGACTAGTGTAGCTGGGACATTTTTTGGCCGGTGTGGGCGAGTTGGGCTGAAGGGCCCCTTCAGCTGGGCTGAAGGGCCCCTTGGTCGCCCAATTATAGGAAGGATGTCAACAAAATAGAGAGGGTACAGAGGAGATTTACTAGAATGTTGCCTGGGTTTCAACAGCTAAGTTACAGAGATAGGTTGAATAAGTTAGGTCTTTATTCTCTGGAGCGCAGAAGGTTAAGGGGTGACTTGATAGAGGTCTTTAAAATGATGAGAGGGATAGACAGAGTTAATGTGGACAAGCTTTTCCCTTTGAGAATAGGGAAGATTCAAACAAGAGGACATGACTTTAGAATTAAGGGACAGAGGTTTAGGGGTAACATGAGGGGGAACTTCTTTACTCAGAGAGTGGTAGCGGTGTGGAATGAGCTTCCAGTGGAAGTGGTGGCGGCAGGTTCGTTGGTATCATTTAAAAATAAATTGGATAGGCATATGGATGAGAAGGGTATGGAGGGTTATGGTATGAGTGCAGGCAGGTGGGACTAAGGGAAAAAAGTTGTTCGGCACGGACTTGAAGGGCCGAGATGGCCTGTTTCCGTGCTGTAATTGTTATATGGTTATATGGTAAGGGCCTGTTTCCACACTGTATCACTCTATGAGGGAGCCTGTGTGTGACGGTGTTCCCTGTACCTGCACCTGGGCAGTAGAGGTGACAGGAGCAAACACACCTGCAGTAAGATGTCACAGAGTCACACAGCACAGAAACAGGCCCTTTGACCCAAGTTGCCCCTACTGACAAAGATGCCCCATCTACACTAGCCCCACCTGCCCACGTTTGGCCCTTATCTCTAACCCTTCCATATCCATACATGAATACAGTTGGACCAACGTGTATTTTAAATGTTATTATTGTAACGTTCACAAGTTATAGTAGAATTAGGCCATTCGGCCCATCGTGTCCACTCCGCTATTCAATCACGGCTGATCTCTGCCTCCTAATCCCATTTTTCTGCCTTCTCCCCATAACCCTTGACATCCGTTCTAATCAAGAATCTATCTATCTCTGCTTTAAAAATATCTACTGACTTGGCCTCCACAGCCCTCTGTGGCAATGAGTTCCACAGATTAACTACCCTCAGACTAAAGAAGTTCCTCCTCACCTCCTTTCTAAAAGAGCGAACGCCCTTTTATTCTGAGGCCGAGACTCTCCCACTAGTGGAAACATCCTCTCCACATCCGCTCTATCCGGGACTTTCACTATTCTGTACGTTTCAATGAGGTCCCCCCTCATTCTTCTAAACTGCAGCGAGTACAGGCCCAGTGCCGACAAACGCTCATCATAGGTTAACCCACTCATTCCTGGGATCATTCTCGTAAACCTGGACGTCCAGATCTCTTTCATCACCGACATCTCCCCTTCCAGGAAATGTTCCACCTTCCCTTTAACAGCGGCACGGCTGATCACATTGTCCCACCTCCTTCCATCTGCCACCCCCCCCCCCCCACCAGACACCATCTGTAGCTGTGCATCTTAGTCACAGCTCCACCGACACCCAGCTACTGTCACCGAGCAACAGCACGCCTGATCCCTCATCCAGAGCACGCGTGGAGATTGTCACGCCTATGTCATGCCTATGACACGCCTGATCCTGGATTCAGAGCATGTGTAGATTCCCCCATAGTAGTGTACGGGGTGATCGCTGGTCGGCACGGACTCAGAAGGCTGAAGGGTCTGTTTCCGCTCTGTATCTCCAAACCAACCTTTAGAGGAAGCTGCCTGGTCAGTGTCCAGCGATGGTGGTCTGAGTTTGACCTTCAACACTGTCCAGTGTTGCTGCTTTGTCTGTGGAACTGATGCGCTACAATGCTGAGAACTATATTCTGCACTCTGTATCTTCCCCTTTGCTCCACCTGTTGTACTTGAGTTTGAACTGATTGAGTTTACGGGCAGCACAGAAAATGGCCCTTCGGCCCAACCCATCTATGCTGACCAAGGTGTCTGCCTGAGCTAGTCCCACCTGCCTGCATTTTATGCTTCCAAACCTTTCTCATCCATGAGCATGTCCAAGTGATATTTTCTACTACTACCATGTGCTCCAGCAGCTTGTTCACACCACCCTCTGTGTGAGACACCTGCCCCTCAAATACCCTTTACATTTTCCCCTCCCACCTTAAAGCTGTGACCTTGTTTTAGACCCAGGATCAACACTGACTTTATTCACATCCCTTACAATTGTGTAAACATGTCTCGGCGGCTCCAGGAAACCCAGCCCCACTCTCCGCACTGATCCCTGTAACTCAAGCCCTGCGTCCGGGCACCACGGTGGTGCAGCGGGTAGTGCTGCTGCCTCACAGTGCCAGAGATCCAGGTTCCATCCTGACTACAGGTGCTGTCTGTATGGAGCTTCTCTTGATCTTGTGGGTTTTCTCCGGGTGCTCTAGTTTCCTCCCACTCTCGAAAGACGTGCGAGTCTGCAGGTGAATTGGCTTCTGTAAATTGTCGCTAATAGATACATAGACAATAGGTGCAGGAGTAGGCCATTCGGCCCTTTGAGCCAGCACCACCATTCAATATGATCGTGGCTGATCATCCAGAATCAGTACCCCGTTCCTGCTTTTTCCCCCATATCCCTTGATTCCATTAACCCTAAGAGCTAAATCTAACTCTCTCTTGAAAACATCCAGTGAATCGGCCTCCACTGCCTTCTGTGGCAGCGAATTCCACAGATTCACAACTCTTTGGGTGAAAAGATTTTTACGAATCTCAGTCCGAAATGCCCGACCCCTTATTTTTAAACTGTGACCCCTGGTTCTGGACTCCCCCAACATCAGGAACATTTTTCCTGCATCTGGCCTGTCCAATCCCTTAATGTTTACGTTTCTCTAAGATCCCCTCTCATCCTTCTGTTGCAGTAAACATCTTTAATAATCGACTCAAGCATCTTCCCCACTACTGATGTAAGGCTAACTGGTCTATAATTCTCAATTTTCTCTCTCCCTCCTTTCTTAAAAAGTGGGAAATGCCGGGAACTATAGGCTGGTGAGCTTAACATCTGTAGTTGGTAAGTTACTGGAGAGTATTCTGAGGGATAGGATATGCAGGTATTTGGATGGGAAAGGGCTGGTTAGGGATAGTCAGCATGGTTTATGTCAAGTCTCATAAATGTGATTGATTTTTTTGAAGACGTGATCAAAAAGGTCGATGAGGGCAGATCTGTAGATGTTGTGTACATGGACTTTAGTAAGGCATTCAACAAGGTGCCACATGGTAGGCTGCTCTGGAAGATTAGATCACATGGGATCCAAGGAGATATAGCTAAATGGATAGTAAATTGGCTTCATGGCAGGAAGCAGAGGGTGATGGAGGAAGGTTGCTTCTCGGACTGGAAACCTGTGAGTATGTGGCTCAGGGTTCGGTGCTGGGCCCGTTACTGTTTGTCATCTACATCAATGATTTGGATGAGAACATACAGGGCAAGATTAGCAAGTTTGCTGATGATACAAAAGTGACTGGTTTTGCAGATAGTGAAGATGGTTGTGAACGATTGCAGCAGGATCTGGATCGATTGGCCAGGTGGGCGGAGGAATGGGTGATGGAATTTTTTTTTGTGAACAGCTTCGACTTTAACATTTTCCAAACAGAACATTAAATTAAAAAGAGAAGAAGGAGAAGAGAGAGAGAGAGAGAGAGAGAGAGAAAAGAAAGAAAGAAAGAAGACATGAGAGGAGATATATTCGTCGACCCACCCATGCCCCCGCTCACCCAGCCCTACGATCAGTTTCCAATTTGTCTTCAACCATTGTGTTGCTCAAGAAATTGAATAAAAGGAGACCATATTTTTAAAAATGGTTCCGGTTTATCATGCAAGACAAACCTAATTCTCTCTAGATGTAGTGTGTTCGTCATTTCTGTAACCCACATCTTCACTGGAGGGACTGCTGTCTTTTTACAGAATTTAAGTATAGGTTTTTTTGCTGATATTAGACCGAAATCGAGAAAGCATTGTTGAAAGACTGTTAGATTGCTACATGCCTCTGATATTCCCAGTATTATCAATCTTGGGTCTGGCTCTAATGGGATTTTCAGTGTTTTGGAGGTGACGCTGAATGCTTCCGTCCAAAAATATTCTATTTTTGTACATAGTACAAAACTGTGGGTTAAGGTGGCTTCTTGAGACTGACATTTATCGCAAAGAGGGGAAACACTGGGGAAAACCTTGCTCAGTTTGGTTTTTGAGTAATATAGCCTGTGCAGCACTTTGAACTGTATCAGGCATTGTCTGGCATTTAAGGAGCAATAATGGATGTATTGTAAACTTCTGTCCCATATATCCTTGGAGATTTGTTGACCCCTCTCATCCTCCCATGCACGCCTATAAACCTCAGATGATGGGGTGTTGATGTTTTGAAGGACATTGTAAATGTAGGATATCAACTTATCTGTATCTGCATGTCTATTCAAACACTCATCCAGTTTGTCTGGACCTGCAGAGGAGAAGTCTTGCCTGTATGTTCTCACATATTCCCTAACCTGGAGGAATCTGAAAAGATTATTAGTGTTCAGATCGTATTCCTCCTGCCACTCTAGGAAGGAGGAAAGAGTCTTCTTCAGTGTTGATTCCCTTGTTCTTCCATTGGGCAAAAACACCATCTAAAGTAGAGGGTTTAAAAGAGGGATTATTTGCAATAAGAAGAAGTAGAGACACGTCTCTTAATTTGAGACTGAGCTTCAAATGTTTCCAGATACGAATAGTACCATGTATAATCGGGTTATGCATATACATTGACTTATTCAGGGACAATCGAGCCTATGGAGAAAGGCAAGCAGTCTTCTCTTTCCATTTTTAGTCAGTTTGCCTGTTGGTGCGAATCGTCCAGCCAGAGAATTATGGTTTTAATATTTGTTGCCCAATAGTAAAAGAGGAAATTGGGTAAGGCTAGTTCTCCATTCTCTTTGGATTTGCACAGGTGTCGTTTATATATTCAGTGGCATTTGTGGTCCCAAATGAAATTAGTGACAATGGAATCAATTTTTTTGAAGAATGATTTGGGAAGATATATTGGTATTATCTGGAAAGAATATAAAAGCCGTGGGAGAAAGATCATCTTTATGGTAATTAGTCTGCCGAGGAGAGAAATAGGCAATGTTTTCCAAAATTGAATACAAGTATGAAGTTTGTGATTAATGGAGGGAAATTTGTTTTAAACAGAAGGGAATATTTCCTGGTAACATAAACTCCGAGGTATCTGAATCTTTCAGACACAATTCTATAGCGGAACTGTTGGAGCCGGGTGACGTCTTGTTCGTTTATTGGATAATGTCGCTTTTATTATCTGAATGGTCTGAATTATCTTTATTATCTGAATGATGGCAGATTAGGAAAAGGGGAGATGCAACGAGACCTGGGTGTCATGGTACACCAGTCATTGAAAGTAGGCATGCAGGTGCAGCAGGCAGTGAAGAAAGCAAATGGTATGTTAGCATTCATAGCGAAAGGATTTGAGTATAGGAGCAGGGAGGTTCTACTGCAGTTGTATAGGGTTTTGGTGAGGCCACACCTGGAGTATTGCGTATAGTTTTGGTCTCCAAATCTGAGGAAAGACATCCTTGCCATAGAGGGGGTACAGAGAAGATTCACCAGACTGATTCCTGGGATGTCAGGACTTTCATATGAGGAAAGATTGGATAGACTCGGCTTGTACTCGCTGGAATTTAGAAGATTGAGGGGGGATCTTATAGAAACTTACAAAATTCTTAAGGGGTTGGACAAGCTAGATGCTGGAAGATTGTTCCCGATGTTGGGGGAGTCCAGAACAAGGGGTCACAGTCTAAGGATAAGGGGGAATTCCTTTAGGACCGAGATGAGGAAAACATTCTTTACACAGAGAGTGGTGAGTCTCTGGAATTCTCTGCCACAGAGGGTAGTTGAGGCCAGTTCATTGGCTATATTTAAGAGGGCGTTAGATGTGGCACTTGTGGCTAAAGGGATCAGGGGGTATGGAGAGAAGGCATGTACGGGATACTGAGTTGGATGATCAAACATGATCACATTGAATGGCGGTGCAGGCTGGAAGGGCCGAATGGCCTACTCCTGCACCTATTTTTCTATGTTTTTCTATGTTTCTATTCCAATTAATTCTGTAGCCAGAGAAGGAGCCACATTGATCTATAGTGGATAGTAGATTTGGGATACTGGTTCGGGGGTTAGTAATGTATAAAAGTACATCGTCTGCTTACAGGGAAATTTTGTTCACTGTGTTTAGTATTGTATCCATATATGCATGGGTGGGACCTGATACTGTCAGCAAGAGGTTCTACCGCTAATGCAAATAGCATTAGGGAGAGAGCGCATCCTTGTCTATTGCCCCTGAAAAGGTAACATTTAGATGAAAGTATTTGATTGGTCAGTATTCTGGCAGTCGGGTTAGTATGTAGATCGTCACCCATGAGATGACGTTTTCGCCCAATTGGAATTTTTCCAACGCTGTGAAAAGATAAGACCATTCAACTTGGTCAAAAGCTTTTTCCGCATCCATTGAGATGATTGTGAGGTCTTCGTTTGGTATTCTATGTGAATAAATTATATTAAACAGGCGTCTCAGATTAAAAAATGAGTGTCGTTTAGGTATGAACCCAGTTTGATCTGAGTGTACAAGTTTGCCAATGACTAGGCTGTGTCTACGAGCCAAAGTCTTGGCTGGAATCTTCTGGTCAGTATTTAAAAGGGCAATTGCTCTATAAAATCCCGGCTCTTCAAGGTTCTTATCTTTTTTAGGAATTAATGTGATAATTGATTCCGCTAGAGCCTGCGGTAAAGTCTGCTCCTTGAACGCTTGGGTATAGAGGCTTTGTAAATGTGAGGAAATTATGTAGTTGAATTTTTTATAAAATTCATTATTTAGTCTGTCTGGGCCAGGAGCTTTTCCATTATTCAGTGATTTATTGGTCTCTGAAATGTCCTTTATTGTTATCTCTGCACCCAACACCTCACGTTCCGTCTCATTGAGGGATGGAAGATTGCACTTATCCAGAAAGATGTTCATCTTCATTGAATTGGCTGTTGTTTGAGATGGGTAGAGGGTTTGATAAAAGTGTAGAAATCTTTCGTTGATATCTTTGGGCAGTGAGAGCAGTTGCCTTTTTCTGATGTGGCCTCTGAGGTAGGCTTTATAGGTTTCCCCAAAGCAAATATGGAGAGATACCAGGAGTGTCATTTATCTCAAAGAAGATTTCCATCTGTAACTTCAGGAAGTTACAACACCTAGCTTCTACGAGTATTTGTGGGTTAAATCTCCAGCACGGCTGTCTATTTGCCATTCCTTCCAGTTTTACAGAAAATGCAAGAGGGCAATGATCTGAAATAATGATAGTGTGATATTTTGGGTTGAAGGTGTATGGCAGAAGCTTTGAGTCAACCAGGAAATAATCTATTCTTGTATACACATCTATACACATTATGGACACCTGAGTAGAAAGAATATTCTCTTCCTGAAGGGTTGGCAATCCTCCATATGTCCTTTATATTTGTGTTGTGTATATAAGTATTCAGAAGTTCACTGGACTTGGATGTAATTATTCTTTGAAATGGAGATCTATCTAGATATTGGTCTAATACATAGTTTAGATCCTCCCCGATTATCAGATTGGACTGGGACATATCTGGGATTAAATTAAATATTTTATTGAAGAATTGGGGGGTTATCAAGATTTGGAGCGTATACGTTCACCAACGTCAATGAGGTTGAGTACATTTCTCCAGACACTATAATATACCTACCCTCCTTATCAACTATTGTGGACTTATGTTTGAACGGGATACCTTTACGGATTGGAATTGTAGTTCCCCTGGCTTTAGAGTGAAACAACTGTCCAATCCACCTACCCCTCAGCCTGTTATGTGATTCGTTCTTGAGGTCAGTCTCCTGAAGGAATATTATGTCAGTGTTAAGGGATTTTAAGTGGGCTAATATTTTACCCCTTTTTATTGGTTCATTCGCGCCCCTGACATTCCAACTACAAAAGGTGAGTCCTTTCCCCCCAGTTTTGCTTCCTACATCATTTTGCATAGCTAATGTTATGCATTCTCTGCTAAATTAAATTAAATTAAAGTACCTCTTCCAAATGTAGGCTGAGTGAGAAACCCCTCACCTCTTTCCCCTGCCCCTTTCTCCAAGAAATGTGCACCTTAATGCAAGATACAAAGATATTTATTACAAAGATAAGAAAAGAGAAGAAGAAAAGGGAACAAAATATAAAAACGTCGCGAACAAACACCACACGATGGTGGTTGAATTCAAGTGATTTTCCTTACAATACTCTTTGACTACTAGAATTATTATTAGTTAGTCCCGCACCGTTAACACGTTAAGGAACTAAACAGAACAGAACAACGTGAAGTTCTTTAAGAGGCTCAGCATTCCACTCTAATTAAAGTTCTACAGGAAGACGAGTAAGGAACTGAATGCATATTTAACCGACATGTATCTCGTAATAGTTATCTTTCGGTCTATAATGTTTCTACCATATTACAAAGTTGGTTGATGGAATTTAATACAGAGAAGTGTGAGGTGTTGCATTTTGGGTCATCGAACAAGGGCAGGAACTACACAGTGAATGGTCGGCCTCTGGATAGTGTTGTAGAGCAGAGGGATCTAGGAGTACAGGTGCATGGTTCCTTGAAGGTTGAGTCGCAGGTAGATAAGGTGGTCAAAAAGGCATTTATCAGTCATGGTATTGAATATAGAAGTTGGGAGGTCATGTTGCAGTTGTATAAGACGTTGGTGAGATCGCATTTAGAATATTGTGTTCAGTTCTGGGCACTGTGTTATAGGAAAGATATTGTCAAGCTTGAAAGGGTTCAGAAAAGATTTATGAGGATGTTGCCAGGACTAGAGGGTGTGAGCTACAGGGAGAGGTTGAGTAGGCTGGGTCTCTATTCCATGGACTGTAGGAGGATGAGGGGGGATCTTATAGAGGTGTATAAAATCATGAGAGGAATAAATCTGGTAGATGCACAGAGTCCAGAGCAGGGGAATCGAGGACTGAAGGACATAGGTTCAAGGTGAACGGGAAAAGATGTAATCGGAACCTGAAGGGAAACGTTTTCACACAGAGGGTGGTGGGTGTATGGAACGAGCTGCCAGAGGAGGTAGTTGAGGCTGGGACTATCCCAACATTTATGAAACAATTAGACAGGTACATGGATAGAAACATAGAAACATAGAAAATAGGTGCAGGAGTAGGCCATTCGGCCCTTCGAGCCTGCACCGCCATTCAATGTGATCATGGCTGATCATCCAACTCAGTATCCCGTACCTGCCTTCTCTCCATACCCCCTGATCCCTTTAGCCACAAGTGCCACATCTAACGCCCTCTTAAATATAGCCAATGAACTGGCCTCAACTACCTTCTGTGGCAGAGAATTCCAGAGACTCACCACTCTCTGTGTAAAGAATGTTTTCCTCATTTCGGTCCTAAAGGAATTCCCCCTTATCCTTAGACTGTGACCCCTTGTTCTGGACTCCCCCAACATCGGGAACAATCTTCCAGCATCTAGCTTGTCCAACCCCTTAAGAATTTTGTAGGTTTCTATAAGATCCCCCCTCAATCTTCTAAATTCCATCGAGTACAAACCGAGTCTATCCAATCTTTCCTCATATGAAAGTCCTGACATCCCAGGATAGGACAGGTGGAGAGGGATATGGGCCAAATGTGGGCAGGTGGGACTAGTGTAGCTGGGACATGTTGGCCGGTGTTGGTAAGTGGGGCCGAAGGGCCTGTTTCCACACTGTATCACTCTATGACTCTATGGAGTACATTTACTATCCTCCAGTCCACAGCAACTGATCCAGAGTCGAGAGAACACTGGAAAATGATCACCAATGCATCCACGATTTCTAGGGCCACCTCCTTCAGTACTCTGGGATGCAGAACATCAGGTCCTGGGGATTTAACTGCCTTCAATCCCAACAGTTTACCAAACACCATTTCCTTCAGTTCCTCCGTCCCACTAGATCCTCGGTCCCCTAGTATTTCTGGGAGATTGTTTGTGTCTTCCTTAGTGAAGACAGAACTAAAGTACTCGTTTAAATGCTCTGCCATTTCCTTGTTTTCCATTATAAATTCACCTGTCTCTGACTATAAGGGACCTACATTTGTCTTCATTCATCTTTTCCTCTTCACATACCTATAGAAACGTTACAGTCGGTTTTTATATTCCCCGCCAGCTTTCTTTCATGCTCTATTTCCCCCCTCTTAATTAACCCCTTTGTCCTGCTCTGTTCTCCCAGTCCCCCGGTCCGCTGCTTCCTGTGGCCAATTTATATGCCTCTTCCTTGGATTTAACACTATCCTTGATTTTCCTCATTAGCCTTCCCTTATAATTGTATAATGTGCATGATAGTACTAGTGATCGCTGGTCAGGGTGGTCTTGGTGGGCCGAAGGGCCTGTTTCCACAGTGGATCTCTGAACTAAAGTAAAGGTGTGGCCTCATCAACGATGTGTGCAGGTGTAACGTCACGGTCCAGTGAAACCGCTCTGTACCTGGACATCTCTGATCCCAACACTGACCCTCACACCTGTACACCTGTACACCATCAAACTGTCCCCTCAAGTCACAGTCACACAGCACAGAAACAGGCCCTTCGGCCCAACTTCCCATGCTGACGTTTCGGGTCGTGACCCTTGTTACAGAACTTGTCTCAACTATATCCTCGAGGCAGCTCGTTCCATGACCCTCGACCCTGGGGAGCCGGTGGGATGGGCCTGTCCCTGGGATTGTGTGGGACGGGACGGGACGGGCATGGTGCTGGTGAGGGGCGGCACTGTCGGTCCATGTGAATGTCCTTGCTGTTGTTGGCTGCTGATGGTCTCAGATTATTTGTAATAAATCTCTCTTCCTCCGTTCCCCAAACCGCATCTTTCTCTTTCCTTTCACCTCCCTTCTACAACCAACACACCCTCTCTCCTGCCCCCCCCTCCTCTTCCCCCCCGCCGTCTGTCTCCCCCCGCCTGTCTGTCTCCCCCGCCTGTCTGTCTCCCCCCCATCTGTCTGTCTCCCCCCACCTGTCTGTCTCCCCCCACCTGTCTGTCTCCCCCCACCTGTCTGTCTCCCCCCCCACCTGTCTGTCTCCCCCCTCCTCTTCCCCCCGCCTGTCTGTCTCCCCCTCGCCTGTCTGTCTCCCCCTCGCCTGTCTGTCTCCCCCGCCTGTCTGTCTCCCCCTCGCCTGTCTGTCTCCCCCCCGCCTGTCTGTCTCCCCCCGCCTGTCTGTCTCCCCCCGCCTGTCTGTCTCCCCCCGCCTGTCTGTCTCCCCCCGCCTGTCTGTCTCCCCCCGCCTGTCTGTCTCCCCCCGCCTGTCTGTCTCCCCCGCCTGTCTGTCTCCCCCGCCTGTCTGTCTCCCCCGCCTGTCTGTCTCCCCCCCGCCTGTCTGTCTCCCCCCCGCCTGTCTGTCTCCCCCCCGCCTGTCTGTCTCCCCCCCGCCTGTCTGTCTCCCCCCCCGCCTGTCTGTCTCCCCCCCGCCTGTCTGTCTCCCCCCCGCCTGTCTGTCTCCCCCCCCGCCTGTCTGTCTCCCCCCCGCCTGTCTGTCTCCCCCCGCCTGTCTGTCTCCCCCCCGCCTGTCTGTCTCCCCCCCGCCTGTCTGTCTCCCCCCCGCCTGTCTGTCTCCCCCCCGCCTGTCTGTCTCCCCCCCGCCTGTCTGTCTCCCCCCTCCTCTTCCCCCCCCGCCTGTCTGTCTCCCCCCCGCCTGTCTGTCTCCCCCCGCCTGTCTCCCCCCCCGCCTGTCTGTCTCCCCCCCGCCTGTCTGTCTCCCCCCTCCTCTTCCCCCCCCGCCTGTCTGTCTCCCCCCCCGCCTGTCTGTCTCCCCCCCGTCTGCCTGTCTCCCCCAGCAGGTTCCCCGCGGTGCCCCCTCCCCGGCCGTTGCCATGGCGAGCTGCGACTCTCTGTCCAGCCCGGTGATGCGCCAGATCGACAAGCAGTTCCTGGTCTGCAGCATCTGTCTGGATCGATACAACAATCCAAAGGTTCTGCCCTGTCTGCACACCTTCTGTGAGAGGTAGGTGGCAGCGACAGTCACCGCGTCTGTGTGTGTGTGTGTCCGTCTGTCCGTGTGTGTCTGTCTGTCTGTCTGTCTGTCCGTGTGTGTGTCTGTCTGTGTTTCTGTCTGTGTGTGTGTGTCTCTGTGTGTGTGTCTGTCTGTGTTTCTGTCTGTGTGTGTCCTTGCCCGTGTGTGTGTCCGTGTGTTTGTCTGTCCATGTGTGTCCGTCTGTCTGTCCGTGTGTGTGTGTGTCCGTCTGTCTGTCCTCCTCACGTTGTATATTAATGATTTGGATAAGGGGATACTTACTATAAGAATAGTGAAAGGCCCGGATAGAGTGGATGTGGAGAGGATGTTTCCACTAGTGGGAGAGTCTAGGACCAGAGGGCACAGCCTCACAATTAAAGGATGTTTAGTAAGGGGATGAGGAGGGATTTATTTACTCAGAGGGCGGTGTATCTGTGGGATTCTTTGCCACAGACGGCTGTGGAGGCCAATATATTTAAGACAGAATTACACAAATTGTTGATTAGAACGGCTGTTAGGGGTTATGGGGAGAAGGCAGGAGAATGCGGTTAGGAGGCAGCCATCAGCCACGATTGAATGGTGGAGTGGCCTAATTCTACTCCTATAACTTGTGAACTCGTGTACGCCTGTTTGTGTGTACATGTGTCTGTATGTGTGTACATGTGTGTGTGTGTTTCTGTCCACGTGTGTACACGTGTGTGGGTTTATGTGTGCCCATGTGTCTGCCCATGTGTCTGCCCATGTGTGTGTACGTGTGTGTGTGTGTGTACACGAGTGTGTTTTTGTGTGGAAATGTGTGTGTACATGTGTGTGTACGTGTGTGTGTGTACACGTGTGTGTAAAAGTGTCTGCGAATGTGATTGTCCGTCTGTCTCCGGCTTCCTGACTCTTCACGTGTCTGCCTGCCTGTCTGCCTGCCTGCCTGTCTGCCTGCCTGCCTGTCTGTCTGTCTGTCTGTCTGTCTGTCTGTCTGTCTGTCTGTCTGTCTGTCTGTCTGTCTGTCTGTCTGTCTGTCTGTGTCTGCCTGTCCGGCCTTGCTGAAGCAGGGAGTGGGTGGGCATGGGGTGGGAGGGGCAGGTCTGATGACCGCGGGTGGGATCAGCGCTGGTAGAGGCATGATTGAGGGTGGGGTGAGGGGGGGGATTGTACGAGGGGTTGCCAGGAGTGTGGGGTCAGTGCGGATGGGGATGGGGTGGTTCTGGGAAGGACAGGTCTGGTACTTGACACATGTGGCGAGGTACAGTGTATCACTAAACATTAGCTCAGATACATCGT
>CAUPSL010000730.1:0-2500 GCA_963514005.1 Raja brachyura | reverse complement strand
GCCACAGGAGATGGGCAAGATCCTCAATGAGTATTTCTCCTCTGTATTTACTGAGGAGAAAGACAGTAGGACGGAGGGAATTGGAGCAGTCACTGGAAGTGTCTTTTGAGCAGTCAGTGTTACTGTGGAGGAAGTTCTGAAGGTACTGTTGTGTTTGTGGGTAGACAAATCTCCAGGGCCTGATCTGATAGATCCGAGGACATTGTGGAAACCAGAGAGGAAATTGCGGGAGCCCTGGTTAAAATTTACGAGTCGTCCTTAAATACAGGAGAGGTGTTGGAAGACTGGAGGGGGGCAAATGTTGGGCCTCTTTTCCAGAACGGCTGCAGGGAAAATGCTGGGACCTATAGGCTGGTGTGCTTAACATATGTAGTTGGTAAATTACTGGAGAGTATTCTGAGGGATAGGATATGCAGGAATTTAGATGGGCAAGGGCTGATTAGGGGCAGTCAGCATGGATTTGTACGTGGAAGGTCGTGTCTCACAAATCTAATTGATTTTTTTGAAGACGTGACCAAAAAGGTCGATGAGGGCAGAGCTGTAGATGTTGTGTACATGGACTTCAGGAAGGCATTCAACAAGGTTCCGCGTGGTAGGCTGCTCTGGAAGGTTAGATCGCATGGGATCCAATGAGAGATAGCTGAGTGGATCGCAAATCGGCTTCATGGAAGGAAGCAGAGGGTGATGGTGGAAGGAAGGTTGCTTCTCGGACTGGAGGCCTGTGACTAGTGGTGTGCCTCAGGGCTCGGTGCTGGGCCCGTTACTGTTTGTCATCTACATCAATGATTTGGATGAGAACATGCAGGGCAAGATTAGCAAGTCTGCTGATGATACAAAAGTGAGTGGTTTTGTAGATAGTGAAGATGGCTGTGAACGATTGCAGCAGGATCTGGATCAATTGGCCAGGTGGGCTGATGAATGGTTGATGGAATTTAATACAGAGAAGTGTGAGGTGTTGCATTTTAGGACGTGGAACAAGGGCAGGACCTACACAGTGAATGTTAGGCCTCTGGGTAGTTGTAGAGCAGAGAGATCTAGGAGTACAGGTGCATGGTTCCTTGAAGGTCGAGTCGCAGGTAGATAAGGTGGTTAACAAGGCTTTTGGCACTTTGGCCTTCATCAGTCAGAGTGTTTATAGAAGTTGGGAGGTCATGTTGCAGTTGTATAAGACGTTGATGAGATCGCATTTAGAGTATTGTGTTCAGTTCCGGGCACCGTGTTACAAGAAAGATCTCCCACCCCCTCATGTCCAGGGTCCTGTAATCTCACCCACACCCACCCCCACCCCCCTGTGCCCGCAGGTCCTGGAGTCCCAGCTACAGCTGCTGGTCCAGGGTCGGGAGCGGATCCGGAGCAGCTCGGAGTTCACGGAGCAGGCCCTGCGCCAGGGCACGGAGGCGGAGGTGCTGCTGGTGAGGAAGCAGATGAACGAGACTCTGGGGGAGTTGGGACGGGAGGAGTTCCCATTGCAGCCGCAGGAGAACCAGCACCTGGAGTGTGTGCTGGAGACGGAGGGTCTGCGCCGGTCACTGCAGGGTCTGGGCTCGCTGGTCACCACCAGCGCGGTGGGGCGGCAGACCGTGGCGTCCGGTGAGGGGATGAGACAGGCCGTGGTGGGGCAGCCGACGGCCGTCACCGTCACCACCAAGGACAAGGACGGGGAGCTGGTGAAGACGGGCAGCGCGGCCGTAGTGGCCGAAGTGACGGCTCCGGACGGCTCCACTGCCCACGGCCACGTAGTGGACAACAGGAACGGCACCTACGAGCTGCTGTACACCCTGCGGGCGGAGGGTGACCACCTCCTGTCCGTCACCCTGTACGGGCAGCCCATCCGAGGCTCCCCCTTCCGGGTCCGAGCTGCCCGGCCGTGCGACCTCTCGCAGTCCCCCGACGATGTCCGGCGTCGAGTCAAGTCCCCCGGCTCCGGACACATCCGCCAGAAGGCGGTGCGGAGACCGGCCAGTATGTACAGCAGCGGCAAGCGCAAAGAGAACCCCATAGAGGACGAACTCATACACCGTGTCGGTGAGTGGGGTGGGGGGGGTGGGGGGGGGGGGATGAGAATGAGGGAGAGAGGGGGGAGTGGGGAACGGGGGAGAGAGGGGTGATGGAGGGAGGGGGAGGGGGAGAGAGAGAGGGGGGTGATGGGAAGCATGGGACGGGGTAGAGGGGGAGAGGGGTGGGGGGGGAGGTGGGGGGGGGGGGTGAGAGGGTAGAGGGGAGGATAGAGAGGGGGAAGGGGGAGGGGGGGGTAGAGAGGGGGAAGGGGGAGTGTAGGGGGGGAGGGGAGAGGGAGAGAATGAGGGAGAGAGGGGGAGTGGGGAACGGGGAGAGAAGGGTGATGCAGGGAGGGGGGGGAGAGAGGGGGGTGACGGGGAAGCACGGGACGGGGTGTAGGGGGAGAGGTGTGGGGGGGAGGGGGAGGGGGGGGGGAAGGGGTGCGGGGGAGGGGGGAAAGGCGATCCCAACGCAGACAAACATCCACATCATGCCCTGTCCC
>CAUPSL010000729.1:0-40170 GCA_963514005.1 Raja brachyura | reverse complement strand
CCAAAGATGTGCAGGTTTGTAGGTTAATTGGCTCGTGTAAAAGCAAGTTGTGCCCAGGGTGTAGATTAATGCTGAGGTTACACAAAAGGCTGGAGAAACTCAGCGGGTGCAGCAGCATCTAAGGAGCGAAGGAGATAGGCGACGTTTCGGGTCGAAACCCTTCTTCAGATTAATGCTTGTGTCCAAGGGGGGGTGGGGGGGGTCGCTGGTCTGCGCGGGCTCACCTGGCCGAACAGCTTGTTTCCGCGCTGTTTCTCTAAACTAAAAGATACTAAATGCTGTAGTAACTGATCGTCCAACTCAGTATCCCGTACCTGCCTTCTCTCCATACCCTCTGATCCCCTTAGCCACAAGGGCCACATCTAACTCCCTCTTAAATATAGCCAATGAACTGCCTCAACTACCCTCTGTGGCAGAGAGTTCCAGAGACCCACCACTCTCTGTGTGAAAAAAGTCCTTCACATCTCGGTCCTAAAGGATTTCCCCCTTATCCTTAAGCTGTGACCCCTTGTCCTGGACCTCTCGTTGCGCGCTAACCAGTCAGCGGAAAGACAATACATGATTACAATCGAGCCGTCCACAGTGTACAGACACAGGACAAAGGGAATAACGTTTAGAGCAAGACAAACTCCAGTAACAGCTTGGGTAAAAGATAGTCTGAGAGTCACCAAGAGGTCAGAACTGCCCATTCGTTGTTGATAGGATGGTTCAGCTGCCAGATAACAGCCGGGGAGAAACTGTCCCTGAATCTGGAGGTGTGCGTTTTCACACTTCTGTACCTCTTGCCCGATGGGAGGGGGGAGAGGGGAGAAGAGGGAGTGGCCGGGGTGCGACTGGTCCTTGATGGTGCTGCTGGCCTTGACGAGGCAGCGTGAGGTGTAGATGGAGTCGACGGAAGGGAGGTTGGTTTGTCTGAGAAATTGTGGACCAATTAAGGATAAGGGCGAAGTCTTTTAGCACCGAGATGAGAAGAACATTTTTCACACAAACTAGACGCTGGAAGATTCTTCCCGATGTTGGGGGAGTCCAGAACAAGGGGTCACAGTCTGAGGATAAGGGGGAATTCCTTTAGGACAGAGATGAGGAAAACATTCTTTACACAGAGAGTGGTGAGTCTCTGGAATTCTCTGCCACAGAAGGTAGTTGAGGCCAGTTCATTGGCTATATTTAAGAGGGCGTTAGATGTGGCACTTGTGGCTAAAGGGATCAGGGGGTATGGAGAGAAGGCAGGTACGGGATACTGAGTTGGATGATCAGCCATGATCATATTGAATGGCGATGCTGGTTCGAAGGGCCGAATGGCCTACTCCTGCACCTATTTTCTATGTTTCTATGTTTCCATTGCACATTGGCACAAAACTGCTCACAATTTCTTAAGTGTTTATTTTATCCAACTGTTTGAACATCCTAAAAATGTGTAAAGAAAACTCGGAGTGAAAGAAAAAGTTGAAAATTCCACAGGAGTTGGAAAATCATTCGATTCGAATGATAAAAAAAAAATCACCCCAACGTCTAAACACTGGGCTTTAGCCCCATCCTACACCTTCAAGCTTTGATTACTGAAGTTTTTGTTCTTGGGGAAAACCAGCTCAAAAAACCATGGTCTTCCCTAAAGGGTTATATTATGGTAAATTTGGGAAATATCCGGGTACTTTGAAATTCCAGAACCATAGGTAGGGTGAAAAAAAAATCAGAATTCCAGCTCCACTGCCATCAAAACGAATTGGAGCTTACTAACCACTAATAGAAACATAGAAAAATAGGTGCAGGAGTAGGCCATTCGGCCCTTCGAGCCTGCACCGCCATTCAATGTGATCATGGCTGATCATCCAACTCAGTATCCCGTACCTGCCTTCTCTCCATACCCCCTGATCCCTTTAGCCACAAGTGCCACATCTAACGCCCTCTTAAATATAGCCAATGAACTGGCCTCAACTACCTGCTGTGGCAGAGAATACCAGAGACTCACCACTCTCTGTGTAAAGAATGTTTTCCTCATCTCGGTCCTAAAGGAATTCCCCCTTATCCTTAGACTGTGACCCCTTGTTCTGGACTCCCCCAACATCGGGAACAATCTTCCAGCATCTAGCTTGTCCAACCCCTTAAGAATTTTGTAAGTTTCTATAAGATCCCCCCTCAATCTTCTAAATTCCAGCGAGTACAAGCAGAGTCTATCCAGTCTTTCCTCATGTGAAAGTCCTGACATCCCAGGAATCAGTCTGGTGAATCTTCTCTGTACCCCCTCTATGGCAAGAATGTCTTTCCTCAGATTTGGAGACCACAACTGTACGCAATACTCCAGGTGTGGTCTCACCAAGACCCTGTACAACTGCAGAAGAACCTCCCTGACTCTATACTCAAATCCTTTCGCTATGAATGCTAACATACCATTTGCTTTCTTCACAGCCTGCTGCACCTGCATGCCTACTTTCAATGACTGGTGTACCATGACACCCAGGTCTCGTTTGCATCTCCCCTTTTCCTAATCTGCCACCATTCAGATAATAGTCTATCCTCATGTTTTTGCCACCAAAGTGGATAACCTCACATTTATCCACATTATACTGCAATGGCAATGGCAATGCCTTTTTAAAGTCTAGACAATATATTAATCTGATTAAATTAAGTCATTCACCCATCATTCACCCCTCTAGTTGCATTCACCCCAAAATAATTTCATTCACCCTTGGGTGAACCATTCGTCAGTTTAAGAAGCACTGGTTTACTGTCCGGAGAATAGAGAAGTTAAAACAAGCTTTCAGGAACTAATTCCCTTTTTTGATTGATAGGCGGGTAATCTGTGTGTTATTAACTCAACCCAATGCAAGGCATGGGATTACACGGGATTTTGTCATTAGTCATCTTGGGAGCCAGAGAGTTCGACGAGAATTAATGAAGTCCCAGGCTGGAGGGGCGAGCAGCAGCTGAACCTCGCAGGCTTACTCTCCGAGAGGGAGCGGGTGGTGCAGGCTTAGATTAGCTTCATTACTATCGTGAGGTGTGCCGAGGTTTCAGTCAAGAGTTTAGTGTTTTAACCATATAACCATATAACAATTACAGCACGGAAACTGGCCCTCTCGGCCCTTCCAGTCCGTGCCGACCATTTATTTTCCCCTGGTCCCATCTACCTGCACTCAGACCATACCCCTCCATTCCCTTCCCGTCCATATACCTATCCACTTTACTTTTAAATGTTAAAATCGATCCTGCCTCCACCACTTCTGCTGGAAGATCATTCCACACAGCCACCACTCTCTGAGTAAAGAAGTTCCCCCTCATGTTACCCCTAAACTTCTGTCCCTTAATTCTCATGTCATGCCCTCTTGCTTGAATCTTTCCTACCCTCAATGGGAAAAGCTTATCCACGTCAACTCTGTCTATCCCTTTCATCATTTTAAAGACCTCAATCAAGTCCCCCCTTAACTTTCTGAGCTCCAAAGAATAAAGACCTAACTTGTTCAACCTTTCTCTGTAACTTAGTTGCTGGAACCCAGGCAACATTCTAGTAAATCTCCTCTGTACTCTCTCTATTTTTTGTTTTGTTTTGCATGTTATCAATGGACAATAGACAATAGGAGCAGGAGGAGGCCATTCGGCCCTTCGACCCAGCACCGCCATTCAATGTGATCGTGGCTGATCATCCCCAATCAGTGCCCCGTTCCTGCCTTCTCCCCATATCCCCTGACTCTGCTATCTTTATGAGCCCTATCTAGCTCTCTCTTGAAAGCATCCAGAGAACCTGCCTCCACCACCCTCTGAGGTGGATCCAAACAGATCAGATAATATCTGCTGATATATATCATAATATCAAGATAATATCGCACATCACACAATCAAGTCCAACTCGAGTGCAATAATTTAGTTTCATTTGGAGATACAGTGCGGCTTCAGGCCCTTCGGCCCATTGAGTCCGTGCTGACCAGCAATCCTCGCACATTGGGCAGCGGGCACGGTGGCACGGCGGTAGAGTTGCTGCCTCACAGCGCCGGAGACCCGGGTTCGATCCCGACTACGGGCGCTGTCCGTACGGAGTTTGTACGTTCTCCCCGTGACCTGCGCGGGTTTTCTCCGGGTGCTCCGGTTTCCTCCCGCACTCCAAAGACGTTCAGGTTTGTAGGTTAATTGGCTTGGAAAATGTCCAAATTGTCTCCAGTGGGTGTAGGATAGTGTTAGTGTGCGGGGATCGCTGGGTCGGCCTGTATACGGTGGGCCGAAGGGCCTGTTTCCGTGCTGTATCGCGAAAAACGTTAAAAAAAATAATTAAGAAATTAAAAAACTAACCCAATATTAACGCAGTAGGGACAATTTATACCATGCCAAGTAACCGCCAAACTTGCTCGTCTTTAGAGTGTGGGAAGAAACTGAAGATCTCTGAGAAAACCCACAGGGAGAACGCACAAACTCCGCACAGACAGCACCTGTAGTTAGGATCGAACCCGGGTCTCTGGCGCTGTGGGGCAGCAACTCTACCGCTGCGCCGCTGTGCGGCCCCTGGGCCTTCCCCGACCTTCCCCGTTCTGCTCCGATTGAAGTAGGGGAACGTGTGGAGGCGGCCATTTTGTTGATCCAGGTGGCTTTGTGTCGTTTTTTCCGTCCAGGAGGAAGACATCTTGGATCTGCTGGAGCAGTGCGAGGAGGATGACGAGAAGTTGCTGGGGAAATCGTCACGGCAACGAGGGCCCAAGGTAAGGTCTCTCCGCTGACTCAAGTTCACCCCCAAATCAGGTCAGGTTCCCCTCCTCCCTCGACCCTGCCCAGGGACCCTGACGGTCCTTTCAGGTGAGGCAGAGGTTCACTTGCACCTCCTCCAACCTCATAACCATATAACAATTACAGCACGGAAACAGGCCTTCTCGGCCCTTCCAGTCCGTGCCGACCATTTATTTTCCCCTAGTCCCATCTACCTGCACTCAGACCATACCCCTCCATTCCCTTCCCGTCCATATACCTATCCACTTTACTTTTAAATGTTAAAATCGATCCTGCCTCCACCACTTCTGCAGGAAGATCATTCCACACAGCCACCACTCTCTGAGTAAAGAAGTTCCCCCTCACGTTACCCCTAAACTTCTGTCCCTTAATTCTCATGTCATGCCCTCTTGTTTGAATCTTTCCTACCCTCAATGGGAAAAGCTTATCCACGTCAACTCTGTCTATCCCTTTCATCATTTTAAAGACCTCAATCAAGTCCCCCCTTAACCTTCTGCGCTCCAAAGAATAAAGACCTAACTTGTTCAACCTTTCTCTGTAACTTAGTTGCTGGAACCCAGGCAACATTCTATAAATCTGTATCTACTGTATCTGTTGTTCAAGATGTGGACAAACCGTTGGCTGGGCGGTCGTTTTTCGCCGAACACCTTCGCTCAGTCTCCCTGAACCTCCCTGATCTCCCGTTTGCCAAACACTTTTCTCATCCTCATTCCCACACTGACCTTTCTGTCCTGGGGCTCCTCCACTGTCCTAGAGTGAGGCCCAACGCAAATTGGAGGAACATATTTTGTGTGGGCAGCTTACAGCCCAGTGGTGTGAATATTGATTCCTCTAACTTCAAATAACCCTTGCATCACCTCTCTCTCTCTCTCCACCCCTTCCCTATGTACTAATTTCACAGGCGGCCTGGTGAGATTCATCGCAACCTGTTTCCCCCCCCAAGCCCACATAACAAGAGGAGTTGAGTACAGGAGCAAAGAGGTCCTTCTGCAGTTGTACAGGGCCCCACTGAGACCACACTTGGGGTATTGTGTGCAGTTTTGGTCCCCTAATTTGAGGAAGGACATTCTTGCTATTCCGGGAGCCCAGCGTAGGTTTACAGAGTTATTTCCTGGGATGGCGGGACTGTCATATGCTGAGAGAGTGGAGCGGCTCGGCTTGTACACTCTGGAGTTTAGAAGGATGAGAGGGGATCTCAGAGGGCGGTGGAGGCCGGTTCACTGGATACTTTCAAGAGAGAGCTAGGTAGGGCTCTTAAAGATGGCGGAGTCAGGGGATATGTGGAGAAGGCAGGAACGGGGTACTGATTGGGGATGATCAGCCATGATCACATTGAATGGCGGTGCTGGCTCGAAGGGCCGACTGCTGCACCTATTGTCTATTGAATGGCGTAGTAGACTTGAAGGTCTGAAGTAGTGTAATTCTGTTCCTATCATGTAGAATCATATGGTAGACAAAAATGCTGGAGAAACTCAGCGGGTGAGGCAGCGTCTATGGAGCGAAGGAATAGGTCCGAAACGTCACCTATTCCTTCACTCCATAGATGCTGCCTCGCCCGCTGAGTTTCTCCAGCATTTTAATCTACCTTCGATTTTTCCAGCATCTGCAGTTCTTTCTTAAAGGTATAATCTCATGATCTCATTGTTTGTGTGTGTGTGTGTGTGCGCCCTGCAGCCGTTATTCTCCATGCCGGAGACGACCGACGCCATCCCGAGGAAACAGAAGGGCGACAGCAGCTCGAGCGGGAACAGCAGCTGCTCCTCCGATTCCGAGGAGGGGCCGGCAGAAGAGAAGAAAGTGACCGACTTTGAGCTGGATCGGAATTTCAAGTTCCCCGAGCGGTTCAGTAAGTTACGCTGGGCGTTGCTCTCTGTAACCTCGCCGGCGTGGTGCAAATTAACGCAACGCCGGCTACACCCCCCCCCCCCCCCTCCCCCACCCACGTGGCAGCAGGCACCTGTCGTCCCACTATGTCCCGTGCTGGTCAGGGAGAACGGGTCACCAAATCTCCGGGCCTCTCGCGCCTCGTAGACGCACGCAGTCTCTTGCTCGGGGTAGGGGAGTCGAGGACCAGAGGCCAAAGTTTTAAAGCGAAGAGGCAAAGGATTTAACATAGAATAGCAGCCCTGAACTACTATCTTCATTGGAGATGAACTACTGCCTCATTGGAGACTCTCGGGCTATCTTTACTGGACTTTATAGAAACATAGAAATTGGGTGCAGGAGTAGAGGCCATTCGGCCCTTCGAGCCTGCACCGCCATTCAATATGATCATGGCTGATCATCCAACTCAGTATCCCGTACCTGCCTTCTCTCCATACCCTCTGATCCCCTTAGCCACAAGGGCCACATCTAACTCCCTCTTAAATATAGCCAATGAACTGGCCTCAACTACCCTCCGTGGCAGAGAGTTCCAGAGACCCACCACTCTCTATGTGAAAAAAGTCCATCTCATCTCGGTCCTAAAGGATTTTCCCCATTATCCTTAAGCTGTGACCCCTTGTCCTGGACCTCCCCAACATCGGGAACAATCTTCCTGCATCTAGCCTGTCCAACCCCTTAAGAATTAATGGGAATCTGATGGGTAACATTTTCCACGATAGGACCAAACACCATTTAGATAGAACCATACGACGAACTTTTGTAACTTTGCAGTTTTGGTCCCCTAATTTGAGGAAGGACATTCTCGCTATTGAGGGAGTGCAGCGTAGGTTCACCAGGTTAATTCCCGGGATGGCGGGACTGTCGTATGCTGACAGAATGGAATGGCTGGGCTTGTACGCTCTGGATTTTAAAAGGATGAGAGGATATCTTATTGAAACATATAAAATTAGGTCTTTATTCTTTGGAGCGCAGAAGGTTAAGGGGGGACTTGATTGAGGTCTTTAAAATGATGAAAGGGATAGACAGAGTTGACGTGGATAAGCTTTTCCCCATTGAGGGTAGGGAAGATTCAAACAAGAGGGCATGACATGAGAATTAAGGGACAGAAGTTTCGGGGTAACATCAGGGGGAACTTCTTTACTCAGCGAGTGGTGGCTGTGTGGAATGATCTTCCAGCAGAAGTGGTGGAGGCAGGATCGATTTTAACATTTAAAAGTAAAGTGGATAGGTATATGGACGGGAAGGGAATGGAGGGGTTTGCTCTGAGTGCAGGTAGATGGGACTAGGGGAAAATAAATGGTCGGCATGGACTGGAAGGGCCGAGAAGGCCTGTTTCCGTGCTGTAATTGTTATATGGTTATATGGTTATTAAGGGTTTGGACACGCTAGAGGCAAGAAACCTGTTTCCGATGTTGGGGGAGTCCAGAACCAGGGGCCACAGTTTAAGAATAAGGGGTAAGCCATTTAGAACGGAGACGAGGAAACACTTTTTCACACAGAGAGTGGTGAATCTGTGGAATTCTCTACCTCAGAAGGCAGTGGAGGCCAATTCTCTGGAGGCTTTCAAGAGAGAGTTAGATAGAACTCTTAAAGATAGCGGAGTCAGGAGATATGGGGAGAAGGCAGGAACGGGGTACTGATTGTGGATGATCAGCCATGATCACATTGAATGGCAGCGTTGGCTCGAAGGGCCGAATGGCCTACTCCTGCACCTATTGTCTACTGTCTAAAGGGTGGTGGGTGTATGGAATGAGCTGCCAGAGGAGTTCGTTGAGGCAGGGACTATCCACCATTTAAGAAATAATTAGACAGGCACATGGATAGGGCAGGTCTGGAGGGCCAAATGCGGGCAGGTGGGACTAGTGTAGCTGGGACATGTGGGCAAGTTGGGCCGAAGGGCCTGTTTCCACACTGTACCCCTATATGACTCCCAGACCTGCATTACCCCAAAGGATCTTCTGAGTGTGTCCTCTGCTCTGACCTCATCTGCACTCTTTCATACGTTAGGTGCGGTAGCGTGTAGGGTTGCTGCCTTACAGCGCCGGAGTCCCGTGTTCCATCCCGACTACGGTGCCTGTCTGTACGGAGTTTGCACGTTCTCCCCGTGACCTGCTAAAACCGCTTGGGTCCTTGCATGGAGTCGAGGGGGGAGGTAAAGCGACAAGTGTAGCATCTCCTGCGGTTGCAAGGGAAAGTTGCCCGGGGGGAGGGGGCGGTGCGGGTGGGAAGGGACGAATTGACCAGGGAGCTTCGGAGGGAGCGGTCTTTGCGGAAATCCAAAAGGGGAGGAGATGGGAAGATGTGGCAAGTGGTGGGGTCAAGTTGGAGGTGGCGAAAATGTCGGATGATTATCTGTTGTATGTAGAAACATAGAAACATAGAAAAATAGGTGCAGGAGTAGGCCATTCGGCCCTTCGAGCCTGCACCGCCATTCAATGTGATCATGGCTGATCATCCAACTCAGTATCCCGTACCTGCCTTCTCTCCATACCCCCTGATCCCTTTAGCCACAAGGGCCACATCTAACTCCCTCTTAAATATAGCCAATGAACTGGCCTCAAGTACCTTCAGTGGCAGAGAATTCCAGAGACCCACCACTCTCTGTGTAAAGAATGTTTTCCTCATCTCGGTCCTAAAGGAATTCCCCCTTATCCTTAGACTGTGACCCCTTGTTCTAGACTCCCCCAACATCGGGAACAATCTTCCAGCATCTAACTTGTCCAACCCCTTAAGAATTGTGTAAGTTTCTATAAGATCTCCCCTCAATCTCCTAAATTCGAGCGAGTACAAGCCGAGTCTATCCAGTCTTTCCTCATATGAAAGTCCTGACATCCCAGGAATCAGTCTGGTGAATCTTCTCTGTACCCCCCTCTATGGCAAGAATGTCTTTCCTCAGATTTGGAGACCAAAACTGTACACAATACAATGTGTACTGTGACAGTAAGTGTGACGGCTTGTGGGGTGGAAGGTGAGGACAAGGGGGACTCTGCCCTTGTTACGGGCGGGGGGGGGGGGGGTGGGGAGTGAGAGCGGAGCTACGGGATATCGGGGCGACCCTGGTGAGAGCCTCATCTATAGTCGAAGAGGGGAACCCTCGTTCCCTAAACAATGAGGACATCTTCGATGCCCCCATTTGGAACACCTCATCCTGGGAGCAGATGCGGCGTAGACGGAGGAATTGGGAGCAGGGGGATGGAGTCCTTACAGGAAGCGGGGTTGGAAGAAGTACAGTCCAGATAGCCATCCGAGTCGGTGTGTTTGCAGAAGATGTCGGTCAGTAGTCTGTTACCTGCGATGGAGACGGTGAGGTCTAGAAATGGTAGGGAGATGTCGGATTTGAATGCGCAGGAGGGAACTGCAGATGCTGGTTTAAACAGAAGATTGACACAAAAAGCTGGCGTAACTCAGCGGGACAGGCAGCATCTCTGGAGAGAAGGAATGGGGGACGTTACTGGTCTGAAGAAGGGTCTCGAACCAAAACGTTGCCCATTCCTTCTCTCCGGAGACGCTGCCTGTCCCGCTGAGTTACTCCAGCATCTTGTGAAGAGCCATGATTGAATGGCGGAGTAGACTTGATGGGGGCCACATGGCCTAATTCTGCTCCTGTGTCATGTAATCTTGTGAAGAGCGCGGCAGAATTCCCTGGGGACGGACTGAAATGGATCCTTTGTTTGATGTCCACCTGATGTGCAAATCGCAGCTCCCACGGGAAGAAGCAACTGGGTTGGAGCTTTACAGAAACAGCGCGGAAACGGGTCCTTCAGCCCGCGCCGACCGCACACGCACACGCACGCACACGCACACACGCACACACACACACACCCCCCTCACACACACACACGCACACACGCAAACACACACACGCGCACACACACACACGCGCACACACACACACACGCGCGCACACACACACACGCACACACACACCCCCCCCCCACACACACACACACACACGCACACACACACACACGCGCACACACACACACACGCACACACGCGCGCACACACACACACGCGCACACACACACACGCGCGCACACACACACACGCACACACACACACCCCCCCCCACACACACAAACACACACCCCCCACACACACACACACGCACACACACACACACGCGCACACACACACACGCGCACACACACACACACACACACACACACACACACACACACACACACACACACACACACACACACACACACACACACACACACACACACACACACACACACATCCTACCCCTACCCCTAGACATTGACACCAAGCCAATGAATCTACAAACCTGCACGTCTTTGGAGTGTGGGAGGAAACTGGAGCGTCCATTGACGGGGCCTCCACAGCCGTCTGTGGCAATGAATTCCACAGATTCACCACCCTCTGACTAAAGAAATTCTTCCTCATATCCTTCATAAGGAATGTCCTTTAATTCTGAGGCTGTGGCCTCTGGTCCTAGACTCCCCCACTAGTGGAAACATTTTCTCCACATCCACTCTATCCGGGCCTTTCACTATTCGGTAAGTTTCAATGAGGTCGACCCCCCCCCTCATCTTTCTAAACTCCAGCGAGTACAGGCCCAGTACCGTCAAACGCTCATCATATGTTAACCCACTCATTCCTGGGATCATTCTGGTAAACTACCTCTGGACCCTCTGCTGAGCCAGCACGTCCTTCCTCAGATATGGGGCCCAAAATTGTTCATAATACACCAAACATTGGGTATATAATTTCGTGCAAGATGTAACATTGAAGTCCAGTCAAGTCAGATTAAAGATACTTCAAAGGTCTCCCGAGTTAAGGGCCTGTCCTACCAGCATCCGACTCCATGCGATGAGCGCGATCAAACTAGAAGCGGGGGCCGCGCGGAGGTCGGGTGATCCCCTGTACAGGGCCGTTCCCACCAGCATGCGCCTGCATGCGGCAAGCGCGACCAAACCGGCAGCGATGGCCGCGCGGAGGTCGGGTGAGTGGCGCAACGCGGCGCAAAGTGAGGCGAATATGGAGCGAAGTCTTAAAGGTAAGTTCGCCAGGACAGAGAGGGGCACACAGAGAGGGGCACAGAGGCACACACACAGAGGGCCATGGAGGCACACACAGAGAGGGTCACAGAGGCACCTACAGAGAGGGTCACGGAGGCACGACGTCGAGGCCGTGTGTAATGCGTCGAGGCGACTGAGAGCCGACAAGCCGTTGCCATGCGGAATTTTTGAACACGGTCAGTTTTTCGGAGCCCCGCGCGATGTCGGGACGAACTCCGCACAATTCCGCACGGCTCCGGCGATCGAAGTGGGACCGGCCCCGCGACGCCGGACGGCTCAAACGACCACGTTAGGTCGCGCTCATCGCACGGAGTTGCATGCTGGTGGGACAGGCCCGGTACTCTTGAGCCAACAACGACTACCGACGTGTAGTGTAACGGCATCCGGTGTAACGACATACCATAATTAATTGGAAAAATATGAATACACGTACACGGGGGGTTAGTTTAAAAATTGGAGTCCTATCCCATCTACATCTCGCACTCTCTCGCTGTGTTTCTAAGAAATGTCATTAAGGACTTATGTTCTGTGTTTTTGCTGGACTGAAAGCAACCCATTTACAACGTAAACTTGTGGCCAAACGTGTAGAGAGTCTCAGAACGTCAATAGAGATTCCATTCCGTTTCCATCGCGCTTTGTGCAGGGATCAATTCTTAGCCCAAAGTGTACATTAGGCGGTGACGGGGAATAATTTCAAAACTCCAAATCATCTCAAACAGTGTTTTACCCAAACAACGGATCAGGGCAGATGCCGGCCCCTTTAAACATCACGGACAGCTCGGTGTGAAGTGGTGCTGGAATTATATTTTCTTATCGATCCTAAACGCTCTATTTAAATTATAGGCCGTTTAGTTTGTTGTGAAGTGGTGCCGGATTTAACACCTCTAGTCTATTAAAAATGAATTATCTCACTGAACGAAAACATGTTTCCAGGCAAATATCCAGTGGTTGAGAATTAAAGAGCAGTCATTAGTGTTTTTAATCGGGCGGTTGTGGTCAATATTACGGTAACCGAATGATATTTCTGTATGGTGTACAATTTTGGTCGCCAAAGTCTACAGAGTGATTTAGGCCAGTTGGAAAAATGGGCTGAAAGATGGCAGATGGAGTTTAATGCTGATAAATGTGAGGTGCTACATCTTGGCAGGACAAATCAAAATAGGACGTACATGGTAAGTGGTAGGGAATTGAAGAATACAGTTGAACAGCGGGATCTGGGAATAACCGTGCATAGTTCCTTGAAGGTGGTATCTCATATAGATAGGGTGGTAAAGAAAGCTTTTGGTATGCTAGCCTTTATAAATCAGAGCATTGAGTATAGAAGCTGGGATGTAATGTTAAAATTGTACAAGGCATTGGTGAGACCAAATCTGGAGTATGGTGTACAATTTTGGTCGCCCAATTATAGGAAGGATGTCGACAAAATAGAGAGAGTACAGAGGAGATTTACTAGAATGTTGCCTGGGTTCCAGCAACTAAGTTACAGAGAAAGGTTGAACAAGTTAGGTCTTTATTCTTTGGAGCGCAGAAGGTTAAGGGGGGACTTGATTGAGGTCTTTAAAATGATGAAAGGGATAGACAGAGTTGACGTGGATAAGCTTTTCCCATTGTGGGTAGGGAAGATTCAAACAAGAGGGCATGACATGAGAATTAAGGGACAGAAGTTTAGGGGTAACATGAGGGGGATCTTCTTTACTCAGAGAGTGGTGGCTGTGTGGAATGATCTTCCTGCAGAAGTGGTGGAGGCAGGATCGATTTTAACATTTAAAAGTAAAGTGGATGGGTATATGGACGGGAAGGGAATGGAGGGGTATGGTCTGAGTGCAGGTAGATGGGACTAGGGGAAAATAAATGGTCGGCACGGACTGGAAGGGCCGAGAGGGCCTGTTTCCGTGCTGTAATTGTTATATGGGTTATATGGTTATTTATTCTTTGCTAGAGAGGTCGATGTAAACATAGTGAGGTTAGCTAGCAGCCTCTAACATGAACCGCTCCTCATACTGTTCTGTTGTGTGGGAAGGAACTGCAGATGCTGGTTTGCCCCAAAAGCTGGAGTAACGCAGAGGGGTCAGACAGCATCTCTGGAGAGAAGGAATGGGTGACGTTTCGGATCGCGACTCTCCTGGACCTACCTGATCTCCCGGTTGCCAACAACTTCCCATCCCTCACACTGGCCTTTCTGTCCGAGGTCTCCTCCAGTCTGAGTGAGGCTGAATACAGCACCGGTGGAGGGGAGGGATAGGCAACGTCCCCTTCTTATCGAGCCGAATCCATTCCGTCCGCTGACGCTGCCTGTCCCGCTGAGTTACCCCAGCGCAGTGCGAATTCCTCCAACACTTTGTGTGTGTTTTAGCATCATGATTCCAGCATCTGCAGTTTCTTGTCTCAACATGGACTAGGACTCAGAAACACTGAGTGTATTAACTGGGAGATTAAGCTGCCGCTGCCAATACAACAGTTGGCAATGTATGCACGTTAGATGTCACGTTACGAGTCGCTAAGCTACGTCCACGAGTTCGGACGTTCCCGCTACGTTAAATAACCATATAACCATATAACAATGACAGCACGGAAACAGGCCCTCTCGGCCCTTCCAGTCCGTGCCGACCATTTATTTTCCCCTAGTCCCATCTACCTGCACTCAGACCATACCCCTCCATTCCCTTCCCATCCATATACCTATCCACTTTACTTTTAAATGTTAAAATTGATCCTGCCTCCACCACTTCTGCTGGAAGATCATTCCACACAGCCACCACTCTCTGAGTAAAGAAGTTCCCCCTCATGTTACCCCTAAACTTCTGTCCCTTAATTCTCATGTCATGCCCTCTTGTTTGAATCTTCCCTACCCTCAATGGGAAAAGCTTATCCACGTCAACTCTGTCTATCCCTTTCATCATTTTAAAGACCTCAATCAAGTCCCCCCTTAACCTTCTGCGCTCCAAAGAATAAAGACCTAACTTGTTCAACCTTTCTCTGTAACTTAGTTGCTGGAACCCAGGCAACATTCTAGTAAATCTCCTCTGTACTCTCTCTATTTTGTTGACATCCTTCCTATAATTAGGCGACCAAAATTGTACACCATACTCCAGAATTGGTCTCACCAATGCCTTGTACAATTTTAACATTACTTCCCTACTCCTATATTCAATGCTCTGATTTATAAAGGCCAGCACACCAAAAGCTTTCTTTACCACCCTATCTACATGCGATTCCACCTTCAGGGAACTATGCACAGTTATTCCTAGATCCCTCTGTTCCACAGCATTCCTCAATTCCCCACCATTTACCATGTACATCCTATTTTGATTTGTCCTGCCAAGATGTAGCCCCTCACACTTAACCTTCTGCGCTCCAAAGAATAAAGGCCTACGTGATTATCACGAGTTTGGTTTGTTTTTAACTCGGGATCACTCGTGAGTGGACTCGCACCGTGAGACGGGGGTTTAAGTGTTAGATCTCTGCCGAACGTACCTAACATTCAAGCTGGTCTCCCACCTGTCTCGCGATGTGAGTCTCGGGAACTCTGGTCCATTGCTTCCTGAACTTACAATGAGTTGCCTGTTTTAATGCATCGTATTATTATGATGGGATTGCCCCAGTAAGAACGGCATGGTGGCGCAGCGGGTAGAGCTGCTGCCTCGCAGTGCCAGCGACCCGGGTTTGATCCTGATCTCGGGTGCCGTCCGTGTGTGGAGTTTTCTAACCTTGCCGGAGATGCGGTTAATTTCCGGATCGCATTCTCCGGTTGCTCTGCGGCCAACCATCGATGGAGCTCGAGGCCTCCTCGTACTGACCTTGAGCCCCACCGCCGTGTGTGGACTTACACGGGAGCCAATCCCTTGCCTGGGATCGCTCCAACCGCGGGGTGTGGACTCGGGAGAGGCAGAGTCGGGAGCTGCAACGTCGAGGAAGGTTCCACCAGCCCCGACGCGGGGTTCGATTGCCCGGCGCGGGAAGCTGAGACGCCCCCTCCCCCGATGCAGGAGCTGATCGCCCCGATGCGGAGGGCCCAAACGCCGCCGGCTACGGGAGTCGAGATCGCCCCGTCAACGGAGGGCCCAAGGTCCCCGACCGCGGGAGAGCAAAGGGAAGAGATTGAACTTTTTTTCGCCTTCCATCACAGTGAGGAATGTGGAGGGGTCAATGAGGTGGATGTTTATGTTAAAATGTGTTTTGTGGGTTCAGTTGCTTTTCATTTGTATGACTGACTTGGCAAATGAAATTCCTCCTATGTTGCAAAACGTACTTGGCTGATAAAGTATTATTGTGGGTACACAAAACGCTGGAGAAACTCAGCGGGTGCAGCAGCATCTAAGGAGCGAAGGAGATAGGCGACGTTTCGGGTCGAGGCCCTTCTTCAGACTGGTCAGGGATCAGGGAAACGAGAGATATAGACGGTGATGTGGAGAGATAAAGAACAATGAATGAAAGATATGCAAAAAAGTATCGATGATAAAGGAAACAGGCCATTGTAAGCTGTTTGTGGTGTGAAAATGAGACTTGGGTGGGGGAGAGATAGAGAGAGAAGGAATGCCAGGGCCCGAGGGCTCAGGGAGAGGTGGGAAGGGGAGGAGGCAGCCAGGGTTAACAGAATTGAGAAAATTCAATGTTTAAGCCCAGAGGATGCAGACTCCCCAAGCGGAATATGAGGTGCTGTTCCTCCAACTTGCGGTGTTGCTCACTCTGGCCGTGGAGGAGGCCCAGGACCGAGAGGTCGGATACGGAATGGGAGGGGGAGTTGAAGTGCTGAGCCACTGGGAGGTCGGGTTGGTTTTTCGGGGGGCCCCGGTCCGCCGGCGATGCAAGGTGAGGCGGGTGCGGCTGTGATCTTCGGCGGGCCCAGTACAACGTATTATTGTGATTGTGAACTAGTGTGAACGGGAGATCGATGGCCGGCATTCACTCCCTGGGCCGAAGGGCCTGTTTCCTTGCTGTGTCCTTCAATCCATTTTGAGTTCTTTGAGACCAAGCGCAGACTGAGCGATCGTTTCGCTGAACAAGTCCGCTCAGTCCGTCCGGGCTTGCGCGATCTCCCGGTTGCCAAACACTTTAACTCTCCCTCCCCCTCCCATTCCCACACTGACCTCTCTGTCCTGGGCCTCCTCCATTGTCAGAATGAGGCCACACACAAATTGGAGGAACAGCACCTCATATTTCGCTTGGGCAACGTATCATATTGAATTTTCTCATTTCCGGTAGCCCCCTCCATTTCCCCCACCCCCCCCCCTCCATTCCTCCCCCACCCTAGCGATCCCGCCAGCTCCACTGTTCACCCCTTCGTTACCGCAAACTTCCACAGCCAACAAGGGACCATTGTGGGCTCCACCTTTTCTTGGTCATCTGTGCCGGCTCGACTGGGCCGTTCCGAACTTCTAATTTCCCTCTCCCCCCGACTTTCAGTCTGAAGAAAGGTCGACCCCCGAATCGTCCCCTATTCCTCTTTCTCCAGTGACGTCGCCTGACCCGCTGAGTTACTCCAGCACTTTGTGTCTATCTTCGGTGTAAACCAGCATCTGCAGTTCCTACCACTAAATTTTTAATTCCAGTTCTCTGCTGACTTGGAAGAAAGCTGGTTGCAGAGAACTATCTGGTGATCCCTGCGGCAAGAGTGTCGCAAGGCGCATGGCTGTTCGTCACCGACCCGCGGAGAGGTTTGGCGAGTTTTGCTAGGGCGCAGCGGTAGAGCCACTGCCTCCCAGCACCAGTTCATTGTATCACGAGCTACAGTGCGTCCGCACAGTATTCAGACCCCTTCATCTTTTCCACGTTACAGCCTTAAGGGCCTGTCCCACCAGCATGCGACTCTATGCGATGAATGCGATCAAACTAGAAGCGGGGGCCGCGCGGAGGTCGGGTGATCCCCTGTACAGGGCCGGTCCCACCAGCATGCGCCTGCATGCGGCAAGCGCGACCAAACCGGCAGCGGGGGCCGCGCGGAGGTCAGGTGAGTGGCGCAAAGTGAGGCGAACTTGGAGCGAAGTCTAAGGTAAGTTCGCCAGGACAGAGAGGGGCACACAGAGAGGGGCACAGAGGCACACACATACAGAGGGCCACGGAGCCACACACACAGAGAGGGTCACGGAGGCACCTACAGATAGGTTCACGGAGGCACGACGTCGGGGCGGTGTGTAAACGTCGAGGCGACTGCGAGCCGACAAGCCGTTGCCGCGCGGAATTTCTGGACATAGTCAGTTTTTCGGAGCCCCGCGCGGTCTCGGGACGAACTGCGCACAATTCCGCACGGCTCCGGCGATCGAAGTGGGACCGGCCCCGCGACGCCGGACGGCTCAAGCGACCACGTTAGGTCGCGCTCATCGCATGGAGTTGCATGCTGGTGGGACAGGCCCTTTACTCTAAAATGGATTAAATTTTTTTTTTTTAAATCATCAATCTACTCACAATACCTGAGAATGAAGAAGCAAAAACAGGTGTTTAGAAATTTTTTGCAAAATAATTAAAAATAAATAACTGAAATATCACATTTACGTAAGTATTCAGACCCGTTGCTATGTCACTCAAAATTGAGTTTCGGTTCATCCTGTTTCCATTGATTATCCTTGAAATGCAATCATTATCAACACGATCACTCTACATTTAGCTACCTGGAGTCCACCAGCTGCTAAGGACGTTTCTCTTTCTGATTTGGGTTATATTTTTGTCACCCATGCTGCGATGCAACAGAATTCATTGTCCATGTGAAGCACCAGGGTTAAATAACCAATACAATAGGTACACACATGGTGATATCTGCAAGAACTGCAGGATGGTGCCAAGTTGTGGTGTGATCTTTAGCGCATAAAAATATCACACATGGCTGTGGAGGCCAAGAAATTGGATATTTTTAAATGGAGATTGATAGGTTCTTGATTGGGAACGGCGTCAAAGGTTACTGGGAGATGGCAGGAGAATGGTGTTGTTGGGGGGGGGGGGGAATGGATCAGCTCTGATTAAATGGTGAAGTAGACTTGATGGGCTGAATGGCCAAATTCTGCTCCCACATCTTATGGTCTAAAATGACAAAAGTGTAATAACGGAATAACCAAACGGGGCACCACTGGGAACAAGTGATTGGTTCATAAAGCTCAAAGCATTGGGGAATAGATAGAGCTCTAGGGGCTAGTGGGGTCAAGGGATATGGGGAGAAGGCAGGCACGGGTTATTGATTGGGGACGATCAGCCATGATCACAATGAATGGCGGTGTTGGCATGAAGGGCCGAATGGCCTCCTCCTGCACGGATTTTCTATAGAAACATAGAAACATAGAAAATAGGTGCAGGAGTAGGCCATTCGGCCCTTCGAGCCTGCACCACCATTCAATGTGATCATGGCTGATCATCCAACTCAGTATCCCGTACCTGCCTTCTCTCCATACCCCCTGATCCCTTTAGCCACAAGTGCCACATCTAACGCCCTCTTAAATATAGCCAATGAACTGGCCTCAACTACCCTCTGTGGCAGAGAATTCCAGAGACTCACCACTCTCTGTGTAAAGAATGTTTTCCTCATTTCGGTCCTAAAGGAATTCCCCCTTATCCTTAGACTGTGACCCCTTGTTCTGGACTCCCCCAACATCGGGAACAATCTTCCAGCATCTAGCTTGTCCAACCCCTTAAGAATTTTGTAAGTTTCTATAAGATCCCCCCTCAAACTTCTAAATTCCAGCGAGTACAAGCCGAGTCTATCCAGTCTTTCCTCATATGAAAGTCCTGACATCCCAGGAATCAGTCTGCTATGTTTCTACAACTTGATTGGAGTCCACCAGCGGTAAATTAAATTGATTGGACATGATTTGGAAAGGCACACGCCTGTCTACATAAGGTCCCACAGTTGACAGTGCATGTCGGAGCAAAACCCAAGCCATGAAGGCGAAGGAGTTGTCCGTAGACCTCCGAGGCAGGATTGTGTCGAGACACAGATCTGGGGAAGGGTATAAAACAATGTCTACAGCATTGCAGGTCCCGAAGAGCACAGTGGCCTCCGTCATTCTTAAATGGAAGAACTTTGGAACCACCAGGACTCTTCATAGAGCTGGCCGCCCGGCCAAACTGAGCAATCGGGGGAGAAGGGCCTTGGTCAGGGAGGTGACCAAGAACCCGACGGTCAGTCTGACAGAGCTCCAGAGTTCCTCTGTGGAGATGGGAGAACCTTCCAGAAGGACAACTATATCTGCAGCACTCCACCAATCAGGCCTTTATGGTAGAGTGGCCAGACGGAAGGCACTCCTCAGTAAAAGGCACATGACAGCCCGCTTGGAGTTTGCCAAAAGGCACCTAAAGGAGTCTCAGACCATGAGAAACAAGATTCTCTGGTCTGATGAAACCAAGATTGAACTCTTTGGCCTGAATGCCAAGCGTCAAGTCTGGAGGAAACCAGGCACCGCTCATCACCTGGCCAATACCATACCTACGGTGAAGCACGGTAGTGGCAGCATCATGCTGTGGGGATGTTTTTCAGTGACAGGAACTGGGAGACTAGTCAGGATCGATGGAAAGATGAACGGAGCAAAGTCCAGAGAGATCCTTGATGAAAACCTGCTCCAGAGAGTTCTGGGCCTTAGCCTGGGGCGGAGGTTCACCTTTCAACAGGACAACGACCCTAAGCACACAGCCAAGACAATGCAGGAGTGGCTTCGTGACAAGTCCTTGAGTGGCCCAGCCAGAGCCCGGACTTGAACCCAATCGAACATCTCTGGAGGGACGTGAAAATAGCTGTGTATCGACGCCCCCTATCCAACCTGACAGAGCTCGAGAGGATCTGCAGAGAAGAATGGGAGAAATGTCCCAAATACAGGTGTGCCAAGCTTGTAGCGTCACACCCAAGAAGACTTGAGGCTGTAATCGCTGCCAAAGGTGCCTCAACAAAGTACTGAGTAAAGGGTCTGAATACTTGTGTCAACGTGATATTTCAGTTATTTATTTTTAATAACTTTGCAAAAATTTCTAAACACTTTTTCATTCTGGGGCATTGTGTGTAGATTAAAAAAATGAATTTAATCCATTTTAGAATAAGGCTGTAACGTAGCAAAATATGGAAAAAGTGAAAGGGTCTGAATACTTTCTGAATGCACTGTATACCCGAGGTACAGTGAAAGGCTTTTGTTGCGTGCTAACCAGTCAGCGGAAAGACAATACATGATTACACTCGAGCCATCAAAGTTGTGTGCTAACAAGATTAAACCATATAACAATTACAGCACGGAAACAGCCTTCTCGGCCCTTCCAGTCCGTGCCGACCATTTATTTTCCCCTAGTCCCATCTACCTGCACTCAGACCATACCCCTCCATTCCCTCCCCGTCCATATACCTATCAACTTTACTTTTAAATGTTAAAATCGATCCTGCCTCCACCACTTCTGCTGGAAGCTCATTCCACACAGCCACCACTCTCTGAGTAAAGAAGTTCCTCCTCATGTCACCCCTAAATGTCTGTCCCTTAATTCTCATGTCATGCCCTCTTGTTTGAATCTTTCCTACCCTCGACGGGAAAAGCTTATCCACGTCAACTCTGTCTATCCCTCTCATCATTTTAAAGACCTCAATCAAGTCCCCCCTTAACCTTCTGCGCTCCAAAGAATAAAGACCTAACTTGTTCAACCTTTCTCTGTAACTTAGTTGCTGGAACCCAGGCAACATTCTAGTAAATCTCCTCTGTATTCTCTCTATTAAAGTTAAAAACTGAAATACTGTAAATAAATGTGAAGATACAATTTTTATCAAAATAGGATATTTGAATATTCAGAAGAAGGGTTTCGGCCCAAAAACGTTGCCTTATACCTTCGCTCCATGGATGCTGCTGCACCCGCTGAGTTTCTCCAGCGTTTTGTGTACCCTCGATTCTCCAGCATCTGCAGTTCCTTCTTTAACAGAATATTGGTATTACAGGACTAGTTAACCACTAAGTAAGACTTGGCACGGTGTTGAAAGTAAATACGGTAGAGTATTTTAGTTGTATTGTTGTCAGGAACAGTTTCGAAATGATTGAAGTTCTCACCAGGTTCTGATGTTTCTAGAGGAGATGTCAACTACAGCCTACAGTCTCTGGAGAGGCAGGGAGTCCCTAAAGCAACTTCTAGACTTATGCTCCACTCCAAAGTTTGCCGACAGATTTCCTCCATTGTAATAGTGAGTGCTGCTGGCTTTACAATTGTTCTGGCTGTATATATTCTCGGCCGTTTGGGGAGGCAGTGTGGCGTAGCGGTAGAGAGACCCCGGGTTCGATCCCGACCGCGGGTGGCAGTCCGTACGGAGTTTCTCCGGGCGCTCCGGTTACCTCCCACATTCCAAAGGCGTGCAGGTTTTCAGGTTACCGTATTTCCCCGGCAATGAAGACGCACCCCCAGTAGCCACCCGCCAACCAGGTTGCGCCTGTGCTGAAGGACACCGTGGCTGGCCGGCGGGCCAGCAGAAGGCGCTGAGGTGTGCGGCCGGTTCCGCTGTCTGGTCCCGGCGGCCGCTCGCAGCCACCCGAGCTACTGAGTGAGTTGCTGGCGTGATCCCCGAACCCCTCCTTCCCAACGCTCCTGCCCTCCCCGCAAATTTACCCCTGGCGGCCCACCCAAGTTTGCTACTTACTGCTGACCCGGGCCAGACTCCCCACATGCCGTGAAAAGAACCCCCCCCCCCCCCCCCCCCCAGCGACGCTGTCCTTTTAAATCAGCTGCCAGCAATGAGGGGTAGACGTGGCAACATCGATCTTGATGTCGCGGTACTGAGGGAGAGCCAAGTCTGTCTTCCTTGGCTAAACATAAAACCTTCGGCCTCCAAGACACAGGTAAATTTTCGGGCCTTATTTTAGGGTAATAAAATAGTGTCTTCATCGCCGGGAAATACGGTAATTGCCTTCTGTAAATTCTAATGGGACGAAGAGCGGGCCACGGTGGCGCAACGGTGGAGTTGCTGCCTCACTGCGCAAAGACCCGGGTTTGATCCTAACTACGGGCGCCATCTGTACCGAATTTGTACGTTCTCCCTGTGACCGTGTGGGTTTTCTCCGGGTGCTCCAGATTTCTCCCACATTGCCGATCTATTCCTCTCGTAACAATACCCCCCCTGTGACAATAAACAAAACTACTTTAGGCAGGGTATTTTGGTGGGCACGGACCAGTTGGGCCAAGGGGCTTGTTTCTGAGCTGCATCATAAGTTATAGGAGCATAATTAGGCCGTTCGGCCCATCAAGTCTACTTCCCCATTCAATCACGGCTGATCTATCTCACATAGAAACATAGACAATAGGTGCCGGAGTGTGCCATTCAGCCCTTCGAGCCTGCACCGCCATTCAATATGATCATGGCTGATCATCCAACTCAGTATCCCGTACCTGCCTTCTCTCCATACCCTCTGATCCCTTTAGCCACAAGGGCCACATCTAACCCCCTCTTAAATATAGTCAATGAACTGGCCTCAACTACCCTCTGTGGCAGAGAATCCCACAGATTCACCACTCTCTGTGTGAAAAAAGTCCTTCTCATCTCGGTCCTAAAGGATTTTCCCCTTATCCTTAAGCTGTGACCCCTTGTCCTGGACCTCCCCAACATCGGGAACATTGGCTCTCCAGAGCCAACACATCCTTCCCCAGACGTGGGGCCTCGGGCAGGTTAAAGGTGTGGTCCGCGGACAGGGCGGTGACCGGTACGGGATGTGACGTAGCTTGGTAACGCGGATATTGCGTGTGTGCGTGTGTGTGGGCGCGCGTGCAAGTGTGCGTGTGTGCGTGCAAGTGCGCGCAGTCTTAACCCGTGCAATTTATTCTCCCCTCCCCCCGGCAGGTTTGCGTCCTCCGACTGCGCGGCAGAGGAGGAGGCACGATGTCCCGAGGCTTAGAACGGTTAGAGGCGGTGATGAGGGAAAGAAAATAAGCGCGTTCCCAGGTCAAGGCGGGAAGAGAGAAGGGTGTGAGAAGGAAGTCCACCTAGACTGAGAAACATGTCACGTTTCAGGCCGAGTGGAGAACGCTTCACCAGCAAAATTCATTATATTTTATGTTTTAGAGAGATATATAAATAGATAGAAAGAAAATAAATATTGGACAAATCTACACACGGTTTCAGAAATCTTTAATGATATAATTGCGTCTCTCTCCCTCACCGTCCACGAATCTCACGGCGCAGGGTCTCGGGGAGAAGATCTTTGCGTCTTCTTGAGCCGTGGGCGAGCGAGGTTCCCCCAGGACTGGAGAGGAGCCATGTTGTTCCTTGGTTGAAGAAGGGGAAGTAGGCAAGTTGGGCCGAAGGGCCTGTTTCCGCACTGTGTCCAACTCCAGAGAGGATTCCAGGGAAGTATTGCAGAAGATTCTTCGGGATCGGGTTTGTTCATCAGTGGTGGGAGCAGAATTTGGCCATTTGGCCCATCAAGTCCATTCCCCCATTCAATCATCTCTCCCTCTCAACCCCATTCTCCCGCCTTCTCCCCAATAACCCCTGACACCCGTACCAATCAAGAATCGATCTATCTCTGTCCATTGACTTGGCCTCCACATCCTTCTGTGGCAATGAATTCCACAGATTCACCACCCTCTGACTAAATAAATTCCCTTTCATCTCCTTCCTAAAGGAACGTCCTTTTATTCTGAGGCTGTGCCCTCTGCTCCTAGACTCTCCCACTCGTGGAAACATCCTCCCACATCCACCATATCTGAAGAAGGGTCTCGACCCGAAACGTCGCCTATCTCCTTCGCTCCTTAAATGCTGCTGCACCCGCTGAGTTTCTCCAGCTTTTTGTGTAACCCTCCACCATATCCAGGCCTTTCACTATTTGGTGAGTTTCAACGAGGTCCCCCCCCTCACCTCATCCTTCTACACTTACAGGCCCAGTGCCAACAAACACTCATCATATGTTAACCCACTCATTCATAGAAACATAGAAACATAGAAATTAGGTGCAGGAGTAGGCCATTCGGCCCTTCGTGCCTGCACCGCCATTCAATATGATCATGGCTGATCATCCAATCAGTATCCCGTAACTGCCTTCTCTCCATACCCTCTGATCCCCTTAGCCACAAGGGCCACATCTAACTCCCTCTTAAATATAGCCAATGAACTGGCCTCAACTACCCTCTGTGGCAGAGAGTTCCAGAGACCCACCACTCTCTGTGTGTGAAAAACAGAGATTCCTGGGATCATTCTCGTAAATCCTCTCTGCTATTCCCACTCGGAATAGGATGGGCTAAATGGGGACAGCCGGCATGGCTTTGTACGCGGAAGGTGATGTCTTACTAACTTGATTGAGGATGATTTTGGGGATTGAGGGAGTTTGAGGATGACCAGCCATGATCACATTGAATGGCGATGCTGGCTGGAAGGGCCGAATGGCCTACTCCTGCACCTATTGTCTGTTGTCTATTGAGTCTTTTGAGAAGGTGACAGGAGGAGTGGATGTTGTCTACGTGGACATCAGAAAGGCCTTGATAGAGTCCACCATGCCAGGCTGATCCAGAAGATTAAGATGCACGGGATTAACAGTGACTTGGTCGGGTGGATTCACAACCGGCTTACTGATAGAAGACGGAGGGTTGTGGTGGAGGGGCAATACTCAGGATGGAGGTCTGTGACCAGTGGAGTTCCGACAGAGATCTGTGCTGGGACTTCTGCTGGTTGCGAGATATATATATATATATATATATATATATATATATATATATATATATATATATATATATTTTGGTTGACAGATGACAAGTTTACAGATGACACCAAGGTTGCCGGTGTGTGTTAAAGGCCGTCAGAGTCCATGGCGGGATATAGATCAGCGACGCAAATGGACAGAGAAATGGCCGACGGAGTTTGATCTGAGCAGGTAGTCAAAAGTGCTGGAGAAACTCAGCGGGTGCTGCAACATCTATGGAGCGAAGGAAGTAGGCAACGTTTCGGGCCGAAACCCCTTCTTCAGGTCCGAGCAGGTTTAAAGGGATAGTATACAGTAAATGGCAAGACCCTTCACAGCATTGATGTACGGAGCCCAAATCCATATCTACACAGGTTGATAGAGTGGCGAAGAAAGTGCATGGAATGCTTGCCTTCATTGGTCGGGGCATCGAGTATAAGTGAAGGACGGATAATGCAGCCGTACAAGACATTGGTTTGGTCACATTTATAAACCATATAACAACCATATAACAATTACAGCACGGAAACAGGCCCTCTCGGCCCTTCCAGTCTGTGCCGACCATTTATTTTCCCCTAGTCCCATCTACCTGCACTCAGACCATACCCCTCCATTCCCTTCCCGTCCATATACCTATCCACTTTCCTTTTAAATGTTAAAATCGATCCTGCCTCCACCACTTCTGCAGGAAGATCATTCCACACAGCCACCACTCTCTGAGTAAAGAAGTTCCCCCTCATGTTACCCCTAAACTTCTGTCCCTTAATTCTCATGTCATGCCCTCTTGTTCGAATCTTCCCTACCCTCAATGGGAAAAGCTTATCCACGTCAACGTTAGTGATAATCTTTCAAAACTCTTTAGATTCTGGAGTAGTTCCTGAGGATTGGCGGGTAGCAAACGTAACCCCTCTTTTTAAGAAGGGGGGGAGAGAGAAAACGGGGAATTACAGACCAGTTAGTCTAACATCGGTAGTGGGGAAACTGCTAGAGTCAGTTATTAAAGATGGGATAGCAGCACATTTGGAAAGTGGTGAAATCATTGGACAAAGCCAGCATGGATTTACGAAAGGTAAATCATGTCTGACGAATCTTGTGGAATTTTTCGAGGATGTAACTAGTAGCGTGGATCGGGGAGAACCAGTGGATGTGGTGTATCTGGACTTCCAGAAGGCTTTCGACAAGGTCCCACATAAGCGATTAGTATATAAACTTAAAGCATATGGCATTGGGGGTTCAGTATTGATGTGGATAGAGAACTGGCTGGCAAACAGGAAGCAAAGAGTAGGAGTTAACGGGTCGTTTTCACAATGGCAGGCAGTGACTAGTGGGGTACCGCAAGGCTCAGTGCTGGGACCCCAGCTATTTACAATATACATAAATGATCTGGATGAGGGAATTGAAGGCAATATCTCCAAGTTTGCGGATGACACTAAGCTGGGGGGCAGTGTTGGCTGTGAGGAGGATGCTAGGAGAATGCAAGGTGACTTGGATAGGCTGGGTGAGTGGGCAAATGTTTGGCAGATGCAGTATAATGTGGATAAATGTGAGGTTATCCACTTTGGTGGCAAAAATAGGAAAACCGACTACTATCTAAATGGTGGCCGATTAGGAAAAGGGGAGATGCAGCGCGACCTGGGTGTCATGGTACACCAGTCATTGAAAGTAGGCATGCAGGTACAACAGGCAGTGAAGAAAGCCAATGGTATGTTAGCTTTCATAGCAAAAGGATTTGAGTATAGGAGCAGGGAGGTTCTACTTCAGTTGTATAGGGTCTTGGTGAGGCCACACCTGGAGTATTGCGTACAGTTCTGGTCTCCAAATCTGAGGAAGGACATTATTGCCATAGAGGGAGTGCAGCGAAGGTTCACCAGACTGATTCCTGGGATGTCAGGACTGTCTTATGAACAAAGACTGCATAGACTCGGTTTATACTCTCTAGAATTTAGGAGATTGAGAGGGGATCTTATAGAAACTTACAAGATTCTTAAGGGGTTGGACAGGCTAGATGCAGGAAGATTGTTCCCGATGTTGGGGACGTCCAGGACAAGGGGTCACAGCTTAAGGATAAGGGGGAAATCCTTTAGGACCGAGATGAGAAGGAATTTTTTCACACAGAGAGTGGTGGGTCTCTGGAATTCTCTGCCACAGAGGGTAGTTGAGGCCAGTTCATTGGATATATTTAAGAGGGAGTTAGATGTGGCCCTTGTGGCTAAGGGGATCAGAGGGTATGGAAAGAAGGCAGGTACGGGATACTGAGTTGGATGATCAGCCATGATCATATTGAATGGCGGTGCAGGCTCGAAGGGCCGAATGGCCTATTCCTGCACCTAATTTCTATGTTTCTATGTTTCTATAACTCTGTCTATCCCTTTCATCATTTTAAAGACCTCAATCAAGTCCCCCCTTAACCTTCTGCGCTCCAAAGAATAAAGACCTAACTTGTTCAACCTTTCTCTGTAACTTAGTTGCTGGAACCCAGGCAACATTCTAGTAAATCTCCTCTGTACTCTCTCTATTTTGTTGACATCCTTCCTATAATTAGGCGACCAAAATTGTACACCATACTCCAGAATTGGTCTCACCAATGCCTTGTACAATTTTAACATTACTTCCCTACTCCTACATTCAATGCTCTGATTTATAAAGGCCAGCACACCAAAAGCTTTCTTTACCACCCTATCTACATGCGATTCCACCTTCAGCGAACTATGCACAGTTATTCCTAGATCCCTCTGTTCCACAGCATTCCTCAATTCCCTACCATTTACCATGTACGTCCTATTTTGATTTGTCCTGCCAAGATGTAGCACCTCACACTTATCAGCATTAAACTCCATCTGCCATCTTTCAGCCCACTCTTCCAAATGGCCCAAATCTCTCTGTAGATTTTGATATTTGGAATATTGCCTGCAGTTCTGGTCACCCCGTGGCAGGGACATGGCTTTGGAGGGTGTGGAGAGGAGGTTGACCAGAATATCGCCTGGATTAGAGGGCTTCAGCTACAGAGGGAGGTTGGACAGCCTTTGATTGTCTTCTCTGGAACGCCCGAGGGTGAGGGATCGTCTCCCTCAAGTATGTTAGAGGATATAGAGGGACAAGTCTTCAGCATGGAGCGTGGTGGATGCATGGTACATAGAAACATAGAAATTAGGTGCAGGAGTAGGCCATTCGGCCCTTCGAGCCTGCACTGCCATTCAATATGATCATGGCTGATCATCCAACTCAGTATCCCGTACCTGCCTTCTCTCCATACCCTCTGATCCCCTTAGCCACAAGGGCCACATCTAACTCCCTCTTAAATATAGCCAATGAACTGGCCTCAACTACCCTCTGTGGCAGAGAGTTCCAGAGACCCACCACTCTCTGTGTGAAAAAATTCCTTCTCAACTCGGTCCCAAAGGATTTCCCCCTTATCCTTGAGCTGTGACCCCTTGTCCTGGACTTCTCCAACATCGGGAACAATCTTCCTGCATCTAGCCTGTCCGACCCCTTAAGAATTTTGTAAGTTTCTATCAGATCCCCTCTCAATCTCCTAAACTCTAGAGAGTATAAACCGAGTCTATCCAGTCTTTCTTCATAAGACAGTCCTGACATCCCAGGAATCAGTCTGGTGAACCTTCTCTGCACTCCCTCTATGGCAATAATGTCCTTCCTCAGATTTGGAGACCAAACATGCTGCCAGAGGTGACGGTGGTGGAGATACGATAGCGGTGAACAAGAGACGTTTAGATAGGCATGTGGAAGTGGGGGGGAATGGGGGGATATGGATCATGCGCAGGCTGGTAGGATTAGAGTATCTGGACATCATGTTCAGCACGGACACTGTGGGCCGAAGGGCCTGAACCTGTACTCTACTGTGCTAGGTTCTCAAGCTCAGAAGTGAAGAAGGGTCTTGACCCGAAAACGTCACCCATTCCTTCTCTCCAGAGATGCTGCCTGTCCCCGCTGAGTTGCTCCAACTTTCTGTGTCTATGCAATTATCGTCAAAAAATCGCATAGACACAAAAAGTTGGCGTAACTCAAGACAAACTTAATTAAAGAGTAATAATGTAATAAAAATGATCTGCAGATGCTGGTTTATAGTAAAGATAGTCACAAAATGCCCGAGTAACTCGGTAGGTTAGGCAGCATCTCTAAAAGAGAATGGATAGTTGAAGGTTCGACTTCAGACTGATGACAAGGTGTGGGTCTCTGATGATGCTGGCTGCTTTTTTGAGGCAGCGACTCCTGTCGATCCCTTCGATGGTGGGGAGGTCAGTACCTGCAGTGTCCACCTCATGGACGTTTGGGTTGCCGAATCAGGCCGTGATGTGAACAGAGGTGTCAGCACCTTGACTAGGATTATTTGGACCTGCTTCTTGTCTCTGCCTCCACATCATATACCAGAGGCCATTGCTTTAAGGTGAGAGGAGCAAGGTTTAGAGGAGACTAGACCAAGTGTGACCCATTGGGTCCCTGTCACGCGGGAGGCGTGGTCCCCCAACGCGACCCGTTCCTCCAACGCAATATTCCACCACTCACCCGTTCCCCCAACTCTAATATGCCACCACTCAACCATAGCCCCCATTGGAGCTTGGTCCCCCAAGGCAATCCATTCCCCAACGCAATATTCCACCACTTACCCATTCCATCAACGCAATATTCCACCACTCACCCGCTCCCCCAACGCAATCCGTTCACCAACGCAATATTCCACCACTTACCCATTCCATCAACGCAATATTCCACCATTCACCCGCTCCCCCAATGCAACCCATTCCCCCAATGCAATAATCCACCACTCGCCCATAGCCCACAACTGTGCCGGGGCTGATCATTTCACCTTGTGCAAAATTCAGTGTACTGTGATGTCATAGCTGCAGAATGACAAATTTTGTTCTCAAATCTTGACTTTTTAAATTAAAAAATGTGAAATTACTTGTGAAATATAACATCAATCTGAACGAAACTTGACACAGACCACCACGGGACAATGGTGAGTAAGGTGGTGCAAAGCCTTTAACGCTATCGTGTATCGTTTTGGCATAATTTCACGATCACATGTGATCACACAGGGAGATAGATAGATGGAAAGAAGAAGAGAGTTTAGTGATATATACTAGACCAAGTGCTCCCCCAACGCACCCGTTCCCTCCCCATAGCCCCCACGGGATGCGTCGTCCTCCAACTCAAGCCGTTCCCGAACGTAAGATTCTCAGCACTCCCCTTGCCTCCTCCCTCAGCAGTGCTCTATAAAAAAAATCCAATTGCATTTGTCCTGTGTGTTGCAATGGCAATTTGCCTCCCCCCTGCTAGCCGAGCCATTGTGACGTCATCAGTCGGTTTAAATTCAAAGACATCATCATTTGAAGCTGGTCGGTTTGAAATTGAAGGTAATGAATCAGTAATAAGTTGAGAAATAAAGCATAAAATGTTCAGTGAAGGTGATCTCTGCCTCGAGGAGAAAAATGTGAATCAGAATATGTAAAAATCTTGTGAAAGTTGACATTTTTAAAGCTTTAATCACGAATGAGGTGTCAAGTATAGGATGAAATCTTCAGCGAGGCTGGTCTCTGCTAGTTGAACCATTGTGACATCATCATCTGAAGCTGGTGGTTTTAATTTCAAAGTCTTTTGACTTCATCAGTAATGAGTCGTGAATAATTCGAAAATAAAGCATGAAATGTTCAGATAAGGTGATCCTGGCCTCGACGGGAAAAATGTCAACCGGAATATGTAAAAATGTGATCATTAGTGCTTTCTATGTACACACACACATATAATATCAGAGTTTTAATAACTATATGATGATATGATAGATAGATGGATGTACGGAGCATGTTGTCAAGCTGGGAAGGGTGCCGAGAAGATTTACAAGGATGTTGCCGGGACTTGAGGGCCTGAGCTACATTGAGAATTTGGGCACAACTTTTTTCCTTGGTATGTAGGAGGATAAGGGGTGGTCTTATAGAGGTGTAGAAATTCATGACAGGAATAGATCGGGTAGATGCGCATTCTTTTAGACCGAGTAGGGGAATCAAGAACCAGAGGGGACAGGTTTAAGGTGAAGGGGAAAAAGGCAGGAGAATGGGGTTGAGAGGAAGAGATACTGAATGGCGGAGTACACTTGATGGCCTAATTCTGCTGCTCGAACTGGTGAACGTATATGATTTTTTTTCCGCTTTCGGTGTGCAGGGGAGGAGGAAGAGACGGAGAGAGAGGCGGAGAAAGAGGACTCCCAGGGCTGGTCTGAGAAGGAGCAACGGCAGAACAGCGGGAGTGAAGCTGAGGAGAAGACCCGAGCCCACCACGCCCGCCACTGGTGCCAGAGAAGTGAGTGAGCTCGCCTGTTCACTTTAGTTTTCCGAGCTACAGTGAAAAGCTTCTGTTTGAGTGTTGTCATAGAAACATAGAAAATAGGTGCAGGAGGAGGCCATTCGGCCCTTCGAGCCAGCACCGCCATTCATTGTGATCATGGCTGATCGTCCGCTATCAATCACCCGTGCCTGCCTTCTCCCCATACCCCGAGAGCTCGATCTAACTCTCTCTTAAATCCATCCAGTGACTTGGCCTCCACTGCCCTCTGCGGCAGGGAATTCCACAAATTCACAACTCTCTGGGTGAAATCCAGTCAGCGGAAAGACGATATATGATTACCATCGAGCCGTCCACAGTGTGCAGATGCGCGATAGAGAGGGAATAACCTGAATAACGTTTGGTGAAGATTGTTCCCCATGTTGGGGAAGTCCAGGACAAGGGGTCACTGTTTAAGGATAAGGGGGAAGTCTTTTAGGACCGAGATGAGAAAATCATTTCTCACACAGAGAGTGGTGAATCTGTGGAATTCTCTGCCACAGAGGGTAGTTGAGGCCAGTTTGTTGGCTATATTTAAGAGGGAGTTAGATGTGGCCCTTGTGGCTAATGGGATCAGGGAGTATGGAGAGAAGGCAGGTACGGGATACTGAGTTGGATGATCAGCCATGATCGCATTGAATGGCGGTGCAGGCTCGAAGGGCCGAATGGCCTACTCCTGCACCTGATTTCCATGTTTCTATGACTGACAACGGCCAATGAAAACTCAACTAAATACAGCGCGGAAACAGGCCCTTCGGCCCACCGTGTCCGTGCCGACCGGCGATCCCCGCACACTGACACTATCCTACACACACTAGGGGCAATTTACATTTATACCAAGCCAATTAACCTACAAACCTGTACGTCTTTGGAGGGGGGGGGGGGGGGGAGGGGTCCGGAGATCTCGGAGAAAACCCACAAAACCTACTCCTGCACCTATTTTCTATGTTTCTATAAAGTCCAGTAAAGATAGTCCGAGGGTCTCCAATGAGGCAGATAGTAGTTCGGGGCTGCTCTCTTGAATAGATTGGTTAGAAAGAGAGGAATAGATCGGGTAGATGCACAGAGTCTATTGCCCAGAGTAGGGGGATCGAGGACCAGAGGACATTGGTTTAAGGCGAGGGGGGGGGGGAAAGATTTAATAGGTACCTGAGAGTCAACTTTTCACATAAAGGGTGGTGGGTGTATGGAACCAGCTGCTGGAAGAGGTAGTTGAGGCTGGGACTATCGCAATGCTTAAGAAACATTTGGACACTCACGGATGGGACAGGTTGAGAGGGATAGGGGGTAAATGCAGTCTGATGGGACTAGTCTAGATGGGGCTTGTTGGTTGGCGTGGGCAAGTTGGGCTGAAGGATCGGTTTCCATGCTGTCTCACCCAATGGAGGAGACATTTGCCTGTACTCGCTGGAGTTTAGCAGGATGAGGGGAGGGACCCCATTGAAACTTACCGAATAGTGAAAGGCCTGGATAGAGTGGATGTGGAGAGGACGTTTCCACTAGTGGGAGAGTCTAGGACCAGAGGGCACAGCCTCAGACTTATAGGACGTACCTTTAGAATGGAGATGAGGAGGAATTTCTTTAGTCAGAGGGTGGTGAATCTGTGGAATTCATTGCCACAGACGGCTGTGGAGGCCAAGTCAATTTATAATTTAATAGAGGAGATTGATAGATTCTTGATTAGTGCGGGTGTCAGGGGTTATGGGGAGAAGGCAGGAGAATGGGGTCAGGAGGGAGAGATAGAACAGCCATGTTTGAATGTACTTGAAGGGCCGAATGGCCTAATTCTGCTCCTATGAACGTACGAGCGATGTTTTATTCGTTGTTGGTGTCTGTCCTGCAGGCAGGGTACAGAGGAACCCGCTGGCGCTGAGGAAGAAGGCCGCTCCTTGCGTGCCACCGGCCGTCTCCGTGCCAATTAGACGTTCCACCTCTTGCCCCCGTGCCATCTCGTCCTTGGCATCGCAGGCCCAGACGCCGGGGGCGGAGCCGCGGTCCACGTCCGCCAAGCCCGCCGCGGCCGTGTCCAGGCTCGCCGCTGGGGTACGGTCACAGTCCCTCAACCGCAACGCCGTCTCGCAGCCGATGCCCCACAGTATCAGCCTGGGGACCATCCACTCCGGGCCAGTAAGTGGGGGCCGCCATCGTTTAGCGTGGAGATACAGCGCGGAAACGAGCGCACATCGGCCCACGATCCGCGCCGACCAGCGATCCCCTCCCCCCCACACTAGCTTACAGATACAGCGCGGAAACAGGCGCCCATCGTCCCACGGGTCCGCGCCGACCAGCGATTCCCCGCTACACTAGTTTAGTTTAGAGATACAGCGCTGAAACACGCCCATCGGCCCACCGAGTCCGCTCCAACACCAGGGGCAATGTACAATTGTGCCAAACCCCAGTTAACCTACAAACCTGCACGGCTTTGGAGTGTGGGAGGAAACCGAAGATCTCTGAGAAAACCCACGTACAAACTCCGTACAGAGTATAGATTTTCAAAGTCCACAGAGAGATTTGGGCCATTTGGACGAGTGGGCTGAAAGATGGCAGATGGAGGTTAATGCTGATAAGTGTGAGGTGCTACATCTTGGCAGGACAAATCAAAATAGGACGTACATGGTAAATGGTAGGGAATTGAGGAATGCTGTGGAACAGAGGGATCTAGGAATAACTGTGCATAGTTCCCTGAAGGTGGAATCGCATGTAGATAGGGTGGTAAAGAAAGCATTTGGTGTGCTGGCCTTTATAAATCAGAGCATTGAATGTAGGAGTAGGGAAGTAATGTTAAAATTGTACAAGGCATTGGTGAGACCAATTCTGGAGTATGGTGTACACTTTTGGTCGCCTAATTATAGGAAGGATGTCAACAAAATAGAGAGAGTACAGAGGAGATTTACTAGAATGTTGCCTGGGTTCCAGCAACTAAGAAAGGTTGAACAAGTTAGGTCTTTATTCTTTGGAGCGCAGAAGGTTAAGGGGGGACTTGATTGAGGTCTTTAAAATGATGAAAGGGATAGACAGAGTTGACGTGGATAAGCTTTTCCCATTGAGGGTAGGGAAGATTCAAAAAAGAGGGCATGACATGAGAATTAAGGGACAGAAGTTTAGGGGTAACATGTGGGGGAACTTCTTTACTTAGAGAGTGGTGGCTGTGTGGAATGATCTTCCTGCAGAAGTGGTGGAGGCAGGATCGATTTTAACATTTAAAAGTAAAGTGGATAGGTATATGGACGGGAAGGGAATGGAGGGGTATGGTCTGAGTGCAGGTAGATGGGACTAGGGGAAAATAAATGGTCGGCACGGACTGGAAGGGCCGAGAAGGCCTGTTTCCGTGCTGTAATTGTTATATGGTTATATATAGTCGGGATGGAACCCGTGTCTCTGGCGCTGTGAGGCAGCGACTCTACCGCTGCGCCCCAATCTGTCAGATGCGCCTGAGACTCTCAGATCCAGCGCTGGGGACACTTTAGCCTTTGGCTTAGTTTAGTTTAGATTTTCCTCGTTTATTCCTGTCCGTGCCGAAGGTTAATTTGGTTTCTCTTCACAGTTATCAGTTCAGTTTATTGTCACATGTACCGAGGTACAGTGAAAAGTGTTTGTCGGGCGCTGATCAGTCAGCGGGAAGACAATACGTGATTACAGTCGAGCCGTTCACAGTGTACGGATACATGATAAAGGGAATAACGTTTAGTGCAAGGTAAAGTCCGATCAAGGATAGCCCGAGGGTCACCAATGAGGTAGATCGTAGTTCTCTCTGGTTGTGGTAGGATGGTTCAGTTGCCTGATCACAGCTGCCCCTTGATCTGCTGTGAATGTGGGTTTAGTTTAGAGCAGAGGTTACCAAACTTTTTTGCCCCGTTTACCCCTGGCAACTTTAATAGCGCATAACAGTATTATTTCACCTATTTATGAACAACCGAGATGAGAAGGACTTTTTCGAGATGAGATGGACTTTTTTCACACACAGAGTGGTGGGTCTCTGGAACTCTCTGCCACAGAGGGTAGTTGAGGCCAGTTCATTGGCTATATTTAAGAGGGAGTTAGATGTGGCCCTTGTGGCTAAGGGGATCAGGGGGTATGGAGAGGAGGCAGGTACGGGATACTGAGTTGGATGATCAGCCATGATCACATTGAATGGCGGTGCACGCTCGAAGGGCCGAATGGCCTACTCCTGCACCTAATTTCTATGTTTCCATAACTAATGATGGACAGACACCGGTATACCAGAACCGAACACAGTCGGTCCATGAGAAAAAAAGATGTACAAATCCAGAATCATCTTGGTTTAGATACACAGATATATATATATAAGATATATATATATACAGATATATATATATATATATATAATTATATATATAATTATATATATAAATATATATAATTAGATATATATATTCCTGGGATGTCAGGACTTTCATATGAGGAAAGATTGGATAGACTCGGTTTGTACTCGATGGAATTTAGAAGATTGAGGGGGGATCTTATAGAAACCTACAAAATTCTTAAGGGGTTGGACAAGCTAGATGCTGGAAGATTGTTCCCGATGTTGGGGGAGTCCAGAACAAGGGGTCACAGTCTAAGGATAAGGGGGAATTCCTTTAGGACCGAAATGAGGAAAACATTCTTTACACAGAGAGTGGTGAGTCTCTGGAATTCTCTGCCACAGAAGGTAGTTGAGGCCAGTTCATTGGCTATATTTAAGAGGGCGTTAGATGTGGCACTTGTGGCTAAAGGGATCAGGGGGTATGGAGAGAAGGCAGGTACGGGATACTGAGTTGGATGATCAGCCATGATCACATTGAATGGCGGTGCAGGCTCGAAGGGCCGAATGGCCTACTCCTGCACCTATTTTCTATGTTTCTATGTTTCTATGTTTACAGTGCGGAAACGGGTCCTTCAGTATTCCAAGTCCGCGTCGACCAGCCACCCCCTGCACACACACTGGGGACAATTTTACGCTTAATACATTGATCCCAAACCGATTAACCTCCAAACGTGCGCGGCTTGGGAGTGCGGGAGGAAACCGGAGCACACAGGGAAACTCACGCGGGTCACGGGGAGAACGTGCAAACTCCGCACAGACAGCGCCCGTAGTCGGGATGGAACCCGGGCCGCCGGCGCTGTGAGGCAGCGACTCTACCGCCGCGCCACCGCGTCCGCCCGAGTGTCAGAAATCCAAGGGGAGGATTTGCGACAGGCTGACGAGAATTTATTTCAACCAAGTCTATTTAATAATAATATTAATAAATAATTACTTTATTGATCCCCTCGGGGAAGTTCAGATGTCCGGGAGCCCCCCCAACCAACAAACCCACACATTCAGAACGAAAGCAGGCATGAAAAACATAAAATACAACCTGGACAATACATGAACGCAATACATACTTAAAAAGACCCAATAATTAATTAACTATCAAAAATGCAAAGCATCCCCCAGACAGCGGGCGGGCAGTATTATAAAATCTAATGGCTGCAGGGATCCATCCTTCACTGGACGTGGTTTGGTGTTGGGCATTTCACAAGGCAGGTCCATGTGAAGAGGAGTAATGATTCATCGAGGAAGGATATAGAGGAAAATAAAATGCATGGATGTTTCAAACGGGCCTTCGTTGACCAGGCAGAGAGAACGGACACTGTTGGATCACTTTATGATTCTCGCTTCGAACTAACTCATGTTTCTTTTTTTATTTCCTGTTCTTCCTTTATTCCTGTCTTTTGGCTCTTTTTCCTTTATTTTTGCATCTCCCCCTCCTCCCCCCTCCTCCTCCTCCCCCTCCTCACCCTCCTCCTCCCCCTATCTCCCCCTCTCCCCCCTCTCCCCACTCCCCCCCACTCACCCTCTCCCTCTCCCCCTCTCCCCCACTCATTCCCTTTCTCTCCCCCTCTCCCGCTCTCCCTCTCTCCCCCACTCTCTCCCTCTCTCCCTCTCTCCCTCTCTCCCTCTCCCCCACTCACTCCCTTCTCTCTCCCCCCTCTCCCGCTCTCCCTCTCTCCCCCACTCTCTCCCTCTCTCCCTCTCTCCCCTCTCTCCCTCTCTCCCTCCCCCCCTCTCCCCCCCTCCTCCCCCCCTCCTCCCCCCTCTCCACCCTCCTCCCCCTCCCCCTCCCCCTCCTCCCTCTCCCCTCTCCCCCCTCCTCCCCCCCCTCCTCCCCCCCTCCTCCCCCCTCCTCCCCCCCTCCTCCCCCCTCCTCCCTCCTCCTCCCCCCTCCTCCTCCCCCTATCTCCCCTCTCCCCCTCTCCCCCACTCACCCCCACTCACCCTCTCCCATTCTCCCTCTCCCCACACTCACTCCCTTTCTCTCCCCCTCTCCCTCTCTCCCTCTCTCCCTCTCTCCCTCTCCCCCTCTCCCTCTCTCCCTCTCTCCCTCTCTCCCTCTCCCCCTCTCCCCCTCTCCCCTCTCCTCCTCCCCCTCTCCCCCTCTCCCTCTCTCCCTCTCTCCCTCACTCTCTCCCCCACTCCCTCTCTCCCTCTCTCCCCCACTCCCTCTCTCCCCCTCTCTCCCCCTCATCCCTCTCTCCCTCTCTCCCTCTCTCCCTCACTCTCTCCCCCACTCCCTCTCTCCCTCTCTCCCCCACTCCCCCCTCTCCCCCTCTCCCCCTCTCTCCCTCTCTCCCCTCTCCCTCTCCCCCTCTCCCCTCTCTCCTCCCCCTCCCCCTCTCTCCCTCTCCCCCTCTCCCATTCACTTCCCTTCTCTCCCCCCTCTCCCTCCTCTCCCTCACCACCTCTCCCCCCACCTCCTCCCCCCCCACTCCCTCTCGCTCCCCTCTCCCCCTCTCCTTCCCTCTCCCTCCCTCTCCCTCTCTCCCCCACTCCCTCTTCTCTCCCACCCCACCTCTCCCCCACTCACTCCCTTTCTTTCCCCCTCCTCCCCTCCTCCCCCCTCCTCCCCCCTCCTCCCCCTCTCCCCCTCCCCTTCTCCTCCTCTCCCCCCACTCTCCCCCTCCCTCTCCGTGGCAAGTCCACTCCACCATTCAATCATGGGCTGATCTACCTCTCACTCAATCTATCCTCCTCCCCCCTTTTCCTCTTCCCTTCCCTTCCTCCCTCCTTTAGGGGAAGTCTCGGCAGCACAGGGAGAGTTCTCCCAACCTGTGGAAGGGGAAGGTAAATGTTTGAGCCTACTGCCGACCTGGCCGTGAGTGGGTGGCAGATTCTTGCAACACAGGTCGTTGCCGGTCAACTGGACTCTGACAGGTTGCATTTGGTTTTCCAGACACTATGTAGTCACTTGAGCACAAGCAGGGCAGCACAGTCCCCACTGCCGTACCACTCCCAAGTTCCACTCACGACGGCCAACTTTTCAACGACACAACCTTTTTCCCCCTGAAATTGTGCACAATTTCTAATTTCTTATCATCAATAACAACATGTTCTCAAAACACTAATACAAATGCAAGAACGCGAATACATGCTATTTAATCTTTCATTTAATTTTAAGTAATGAATGACTATCTTGTAGTGAGTTTCAAGGAATCCATATCAGTAACATTGGTGGCCGTCAATGAACGTCACAGACTCATAGAGTGGAAACAGGCCCTTCGTCCCAACTTGCCCACACCATCCAACATGTCCCCAGCTACACTAGTCCCACCTGCCCACGTTAGGTCCATATCACTGTCCTATCCATGTACCTGTCCAACTGTTTCTTAAATGGTGGGATAGTCCCACCCTCAACTACCTCCTCCGGCAGCTCGTTCCATACACCCACCACCCTTTATGTGAAAAAGTTACCCTTTCCGATTCCTATTAAACCTTTTTTCCATTCACCTTAAACTATGGTTACACAAAAAGCTGGAGAAACTCAGCGGGTGCATCAGCATCTAAGGAGCGAAGGAGATAGGCGACGTTTCGGGTCGAGACCCTTCTTCAGACTCGACCCGAAACGTCGCCTATCTCCTTCACTCCTTAGATGCTGCTGCACCCGCTGAGTTTCTCCAGCTTTTTGTGTACCCTCGATTCTCCAGCATCTGCAGTTTCTCTTCTTTAACACCTTAAACCTATGTCCATTGGTTCTCCATTCCCCTACTCTGGTACGAGACTCTGTGCATCTACCCGATCTATTCCTCTCATGATTTTATACACTTCAATAAGATCGCCCCTCATCCTCCTGCGCTTCCATGGAATAGAGTCCCACCTGCTCAAGCTGTCCCTGTAGCTCACACCTCCAATCCTGGCAGCATCCTCGTAAATCTTCTCTGGACCCTTTCCAGCTTGAAAAACATCTTGCCTATAACATGGTGTCCAGAAATGAACGCAATACATTAAATGCATCCTCACCAACTGCAACGTGACCTCCCAACATATCTACTCAATCCCCTGACTGATGAAAGCCAAGGTGCCAAAACCCCTCATCCTCCTGCGCTCTATGAATGGAGTCCCAGCCTTCCCAGCCTCTCCCTGTAGCTCAGACGCCTCGTGCCCTGGCCACCTCCTCGCAAACAAACAACTTAATGCCAGAAGGTTGTCGTGCTGTGCAGCTATCTTGACCTCTGCCTTCTGTCCTGCAGCTTCTACAGCAATGGGCTTTTCCTGAATGCATCAACCCCCATGCATTGGACCCCATGCATCGCTGGAAGTGAATGCCCCGCAGCAC
>CAUPSL010000728.1:0-34926 GCA_963514005.1 Raja brachyura | reverse complement strand
GGTGCAATATTTAGTTTTCAGCTTCTGGCAACAAATGGCGACAAAACGATCAAAGGTGAAAGTGACGGTAAACCAGACAGAAAAGTCTGTAGCTGCAGACGACAGTACTTCGATAACACGGCACACAGGGGTGATTGTCAGGAAACTCCAATAAAAGTAATGATATCGGATCCAAAACAAGATGACCTCGGTGATGAGGACCAGTAGATCGGCCACTGCCATGGCCACCAGGTAGCGAGTGGTGCAGGTGGAGAGGCCACACTTTCCCCGGGACAGGATCACAATCGCCAGTAAATTCACTGCGGAAAGACAAGGGAACGGACACTGGGCGTTTACACAACACGGTCTCCGGGGCTGAACACCGGCTCGACTTCCAGCTCAAGACCAGGAGTGTTGGAGTCGGTGCGCGGCTGCTGCAAGTTCAACAATGTCAGAGCCGGCTCCGACTGTGCCCGTCCTGCCTGCCTGCTTCAGGAGAGAGAGAGATAAGGCGACCAGCGGGCGGGGTAAAGGGCGGGGAGGGAACGGGCAGACACCCACCCGCAACAATAGGCGTAGTGGTCATTTCTAGAAACATAGAAACAGAGAAACATAGAAATTAGGTGCAGGAGAAGGCCATTCGGCCCTTCGAGCCTGCACTGCCACTCAATATGATCATGGCTGATCATCCAACTCAGTATCCTGTACCTCCCCCTCCCCCACCCCCTCCCCCACTCCCTCTCCCTCTCCCTCTCCCTCTCCCTCTCCCTCTCCCTCTCCCTCTCCCTCTCCCTCTCCCTCTCCCTCTCCCTCTCCCTCTCCCTCTCCCTCTCCCTCTCCCTCTCCCTCTCCCTCTCCCTCTCCCTCTCCCTCTCCCTCTCCCTCTCCCTCTCCCTCTCCCTCTCCCTCTCCCTCTCCCTCTCCCTCTCCCTCTCCCTCTCCCTCTCCCTCTCCCTCTCCCTCTCCCTCTCCCTCTCCCTCTCCCTCTCCCTCTCCCTCTCCCTCTCCCTCTCCCTCTCCCTCTCCCTCTCCCTCTCCCTCTCCCTCTCCCTCTCCCTCTCCCTCTCCCTCTCCCTCTCCCTCTCCCTCTCCCTCTCCCTCAAATCTTTCTTTGCATAGCACAACAGAACATAGAAGGCATTGACTACAATTCTATACATAAATACACCCATGAATTAATAAATTAATAAAGTGCAAATAACAGATGGATGGATATTAATGTTCAGAGTTCCGAGCCAGGTTTAATAGCCTGATGGCTGTGGGGAAGTAGCTATTCCTAAACCGGGTTGTTGCATTCTTCAGGCTCCTGTATCTTCTACCCGAAGGTAGCGGGGAGATGAGTGTGTGGCCAGGGTGGTGTGGGTCCTTGATGATGCTGCCAGCCTTTTTGAGGCAGCGACTGCGATAAATCCCCTCGATGGAAGGAAGGTCAGAGCCGATGATGGACTGGGCAGTGTTTACTACTTTTTGGAGCCTTTTCCTCTCCAGGGCGCTCAAGTTGCCGAACCAAGCCACGATGCAACCAGTCAGCAAGCTCTCTACTGTGCACCTGTAGAAGTTAGAGAGAGTCCTCCTTGACAGACCAACTCTCTGTAATCTTCTCAGGAAGTAGAGGCGCTGATGAGCTTTCTTAATGATTTCATCTGTGTTCTCGGACCAGGAAAGATATTCACAGATGTGCACACCCAGAAATTTGAAGCTCTTGACCCTTTCAACCATTGACCCGTTGATGTAAACATAACTGTGGGTCCCCATCCTACTCTTTACAAAGTCCACATTCAGTTGCTTGATTTTGCTGGTGTTGAGGGCCAGGTTGTTGTGCTGGCACCATATGGACAGTCGCTCGATCTCTCTCCTATACGCGGACTCATCCCCATCAGTGATACGTCCCACAACAGTGGTGTCGTCAGCGATCTTGATGATGGAGTTCGCACTGTGACCGGCTACGCAGTCATGAGTATAGAGTGAGTACAGCAGGGGGCTGAGCACGCTGCCTTGAGGTGCTCCTGTGCTGATTGTTATCGAGTCCGACACATTTCCACCAATACGAACAGACTGTGGTCTGTGGATGAGGAAGTCGAGGATCCAATTGCAGAGGGATGCGCAAAGACCCAGTTCTGCGAGTTTGGTAACCAGCTTGGAGGGGATGATTGTGCTAAATGCCGAGCTGTACTCAATAAATAGCAGCCTGACATATGAGTTTTTGTTATCCAAGTGGCCCAGAGCGGAGTGGAGGGCCAGCGAGATCGCGTCCACCGTTGATCTGTTGTGGCGGTAAGCGAACTGCAGTGGGTCCATGTTTTTGTCGAGGTAGGAGTTGATTTGCGCCATGATCAACCTCTCAAAGCACTTCATCACCACAGGCGTTAGTGGCACAGGTCGATAGTCATTGAGGCACGTCACCTTGCTCTTCTTGGACACCGGTATTATTGATGCCCTTTTGAAGCAGGGGGGAACCTCAGACCTCAGAAGTGACAGGTTGAAAAAGTCCGTAAAAACTCCAGCCAGTTTATCCGCACATGTTTTTAGGACACGACCAGGTATGCCATCAAGTCCAGACGCTTTTGGAGGATTCACCCCTCTGAAGGATTTCCTGACGTCGGCCTCTGTGACTGAGACTGAAATACCATCACAGCGAATAGGGACTCGGGAAGGCACATCGGTGTTCTCCCTATCAAAGCGTGCGTAAAATGCATTGAGCTCATCAGGGAGTGATGTATCGCCGACATCCGAGCTGCCTCCTGGTTTCGCCTTGTAAGAGGTGATTGCATTCAGTCCCCGCCACAGCTGCCGAACATCTGTCTCATCCTCCAGCTTGGAGCAGAAGTCCCTTTTGGCCTTTTTGATGGCCTTACCCAGGTCGTATCTGGACTTCTTGTAGACCACTGTGTCATCAGACATGAATGCCCGGTGTCTGGTCTTCAGAAGAGTGCGGATCTCACAGTTCATCCAAGGTTTCTGATTGGGAAACACTCGGAAGGTTTTTGTAGGGATGCAGTCTTCCACACATTTCTTTATGAAGTCTGTAACGACTGTGGCGTATTCATTCAAGTCCGTTGCCGAGTCCTTGAACATTGCCCAGTCTACAGACTCCAAACAGTCTTGTAGTTGTTCTTCTGCCCCCGCCGACCAGCTCTGTACTGTCCTCACCTCTCGGGGTGCGCTCTTTAATTGCTCCCTGTAGGCAGGAAGAAGCAGCACCGCGGTATGGTCGGATTTACTGAAGTGAGGGCGAGGGATAGAGCGGTAGGCATTCTTGATGGTCAAGGGTGGTCAAGGGTGTTTGGTCCTCTGGTGCAGCAGGAGACATGTTGGTGGAAGTTGGGGAATTCTTTCTTTAGGTTTGCCTTATTGAAGTCCCCAGCAATGGTGATAAATGCCTCGGGGTAAGACGTCTGGTGTTTGTTGACCACGGCATGCAGCTGCTCCAGTGCCAGACGGACGTCTGCCTGGGGTGGGATGTAGACCGCGGTCAGGATAATGGAGGTGAGTAGAAGGGACGGCACTTCTTCGCCAGATGTTCGAGGTGTGGAGAACAGATGTTGGACAGGAATGTCACGTCTGAGCACCACGCAGAGTTGACCATGAGGCAGACACCCCTTCCTCTGCCTTTCCCCAATGCCAGTCTACGGTCCATGCAGTGGATGGAGAACCCTTCAGGCTGGACTGCTGAGTCTGGGGAGCTGGGGGTGAGCCATGTCTCTGTGAAACAGAACAAAGAGCATTCCCTCAGCTCCCTTTGATCAAGCAGCCTTGCCCTTAGGTCCTCCACTTTATTTTCAAGGGACTGTACATTGGCCAGTAGGATAGTAGGGAGAGGGGGCTGATGTGCCCTGCGCTTCAGTATGACCTGAAGTCCTGCCCGTCGGCCACGTTTCCGGACACAATGGAGGCCTCCCCTTTGTTTCCAGGTACTGAGTTTCCTGTACTTGCTGTTTCTGCGGACCAGCGCTGGAACGGGAATTCCCTCTCAGACGGCAGCTCCAGCTCCGTAACGAACGGGGGTTCCCACAGAGTCAGCAGCTCGAGCTTCATTTCTTCTGGGATATCCAGCCTGTCGGCTCTGGAGGTCATCCCGGGGTTTCCAGGTGCCGTACCTGGGATCCTCAGTCGGGTCGGGAGTTTCACAGCCAGCGTGGGAACGTTCAAAGTCCGGTGCTCCCGCAGCTGCGGGAGATCGCAAAATTGCCAGCGCTTCTCGCTGGAATTTAGTAGATTGAGGGGGGATCTTATAGAAACTTACAAAATTCTTAAGGGGTTGGACAAGTTAGATGCTGGAAGATTGTTCCCGATGTTGGGGGAGTCCAGAACAAGGGGTCACAGTCTAAGGATAAGGGGGAATTCCTTTAGGACCGAAATGAGGAAAACATTCTTTACACAGAGAGTGGTGAGTCTCTGGAATTCTCTGCCACAGAAGGTAGTTGAGGCCAGTTCATTAGCTATATTTAAGAGGGCGTTAGATGTGGCACTTGTGGCTAAAGGGATCAGGGGGTATGGAGAGAAGGCAGGTACGGGATACTGAGTTGGATGATCAGCCATGATCACATTGAATGGCGGTGCAGGCTCGAAGGGCCGAATGGCCCACTCCTGCACCTATTTTCTATGTTTCTATGTTTCTATGTTTCAGCTGCACAAGCAGCCTGTCTGAAACGGCACCGATTACTGCCGTTTCCCCACACACTCCTGGATAGAGTCCTGACACACTGTATAACCCCACACTCCTGGAGAGAGTCCTGACACACTGTGTAACCCCACACCCTCCTGGATGGGTCCTGACACACTGTGTAACCCCACACCCTCCTGGATGGGTCCTGACACACTGTGTAACCCCACACACTCCTGGATGAGTCCTGACACACGTGTAACCCCACACACTCCTGGATATAGTCCTGACACACTGTGTAACCCACACACTCCTGGATTGGTCCTGACACACTGTGTAACCCACATACTCCTGTTCCTGGATGGGCCCTGACACACTGCGTAACCCACACACTCCTGGATGGGTCCTGACACACTGTAATGTTGAGTTTTGAGTTGTCGTCTAACATTGTGAAATTATCTGCCTGTTGTCAAGATGTTCAACAGAAATACAAGAAGACTCTGCGAGCACAGACTGAAACACTGAGTGTGAACACCATCCTGATGAACGAGAAGGTTAAGGTTTTATAGCTGCTTGATTGATACGCTGAGCTCACAATCATCTCCACTGTTCGAGATCGGACACTGGTGGAACATGAGCTGCTGGCAAGAGGCCGCCACCATGAAGAGTGGAGAGAGAAATGTCTCCGGAGAGAACTGGAAAAAATCAGGACTGATCAATTGTTCCACAGCAGCTTTACCCGGAGTAAATCCCGATCTGGGAGTTCGTCTGCCGTGGCCGGAGTCCCGGGGATCGGAAAAGCAACAATGGTGCAAAAGATTGTTCATGACTGGGCCACCCGGAAAATATACCAACACTTCATGTTTGTCTTCAGTTTCAAATCCCGGGATGTGAACACTATTAACTGCAGAGTAACCCTGAGAGAACTCATTCTGGATCAGTATCATTACTTTAAGAATGTCCTGGGAGAGGTCTGGAAGAACACTGGAAGAAATGCTAAATGCATTTCGTTGTCTCTGTACTGTACACTGACAATGACAATTAAAATTGAATCTGAATCTGAATCTGAATCTGAGAACACAGAGGGATTGCTGTTTATATTCGACGGTCTGGGTGAATTCAAGGGCAGAATCGATTTTGCTGACAGTCGGAGAGACACAGAACCTCAGCACCAGTGTCCAGATCCCGAGTGGTGGTGTGAAGTGTCTGACAATGTGTACAGTATAATCCAGCACAAGCTGCTCCCAGGGTGTTCAGTGCTAGTGACCACCCGCCCCACTGCGTTACATTTACTGGAAAAGGCAGACATCAGTGTCCGGGCTGAAATCCTGGGATTTGGTGGTGAGGAACGGAAGGAATATTTCACCAGGTATTTTGAAGATCAGTCGGTGGCAACAGCAGTTTTCAAACACGTGAAGGAGAACGAGATCCTGTACACCATGAGCTACAACCCCTCCTACTGCTGGATCCTCGGCCTGACACTGGGCCCCTTCTTCACACAAACACACCGGGACCCGCAGCGAGTTCCCAAGACCATCACCCAACTATATTGCTACTTTATTTACAACATCCTGTAAAACCACGGCCGTGAGATTGAGAGCCTCCGTGAGGTGTTACTGAGGCTTGGTCAGATGGCCTTCACTGGAGTGGCTGAGAAGAACATTGTGTTCACAGATGGAGATTTGATCAAATACAATCTGCAGCCTTCCCAGTTCCTGTCCGGGTTCCTGATGGAACTTTTGGAGAGAGAGGATTCAGCCCGGAGCGTAGTGTACACCTTCCCGCACCTCACCATCCAAGAGTTTGTAGCCGCACTCGCACAAGTCCTGACTGTAGATCCCAGGAATATCGTGAAATTCCTGTCTGAATTCCACGGTACGACAGACGGGCGATTTGAAGTATTTCTCCGTTTTGTCGCTGGTCTCCCACGGTCAGCTTGGGTCCTGAAAGAGTTTCACGGGTAAATTCCCTCATCAAACAATCTGCCGAGTGATTGACTGGGTGAAGGAGGAGGTTCAACCCCAGATTAGAAATGCAGGGAGTAAGTATGGTCAAAGGAGGCTCCTGAACACGCTGCACTACCTGTTTGAGTCTCAGAATCCTGTACTGGCTCAGCAGACACTGGGATCTGTGGCATCACTTTCATTCGGTGGACTGGGACTGACCCAGATTGACTGTGCGGTCCTGTCTCATGTAATCAGGCTCTGTGATACAATCAAACGCCTCGATCTGTGGAGCTACCGCATTCAGTGTGAAGGTCTCCAGCGGCTGGGACCGGCTCAGCACGTGTCAGTGCTTGAGGTAACTGTCCGTTTGACAATAACACTGAACTGTGATATTTTGTTATTCCGTCCAGCACCCCTTCTATGGGGCCGAGCGAGTCGCCGTCACTTTGTACGGGGGGGGGGCACCCCACCTATTTTGCCTTCCCTCTCTCTCCCGGGTCACTTTTGTTGCCTGCCCTGCCGCCGTTCTCTGCACGGGGAACATTACCCGATCGGTCGTGGAATCAGAATAAATGGTGAAAGTCACCAAACACCACAACCACAAAGATTTGGTCAATAATGTGCTGAGGTCTTTCCATAAATATCCGTTTGGGAGAAGTTATCGATCTCAGTCTCGCCGGGGTTTGTATCCGTCTGTTTCTCACTCTGTCTGTTTGTGTTTAGGCTGGGAGACAACGACCTGGGAGATTCCGGAGAGAAACTGGTGTCTGCGGCTCTGAGGAACCCGGACTATAAAATACAGAGACTGCGGTATGTCCCAGACTGTGAGAGATTGTGTTTACACTCACTGGATGTCTGACACTGAACATTAATATGCTCAGTAATTGTGTCACTGATAAACACTGGGGATTTGCACCGTCTCCTGTCTCTCTGTGTCCCTCACACTCACTCTCTCTCATCTCCAGGCTGGAATATGTCGGTCTCACAGATTCTGGAGCCGAGGATCTCGTCTCCGCTCTCAGTACAAACCCCTCACTGACGGAGCTGTACCTGACACCCAACTCCCTCACAGACCGATGTGTCCCCACTCTCCGCCGCCTCACACTGAACCACCCGAGTCTGGAGCTGATCGCGTGAGTGTTTGTGTTAATGTTTAATGTGCTAAAATATCAGGGGATCCACCCATCCGCGGGCTTCTTTCTTCTGTGGTTTTGTTCAGTAAATTGTTGAAATATTAACTCCAGTCCCAGTTATTGACACTGTTGTTTCACCTGTTTATGTCCTCTTTATTCCTTGACTTGCTTCAGGCTGTGGGAGAATAAGTTCAGTGAAAATGGTCGGAACCAGCTGAAGTGTCTGGGGGGAACCAGACCCGGACTGAGTGTGGACATGTGAACACCTCGTCGTGTGAACGTCACCGCCCGCCCTGGGGACTGGAATATTGTTGGACGATTCCCCGCCCTCCCTCCCGTTTAAACGGCCGCCCTCCCTCTCCTTTAAACCCCGACGTTTCCCGGGCCGTCCGGGCTGTGACAGCGGGCAGGGCAGGGCAGCCTCTGACGTCACGTGACCCACCCGGGTACGTGGCGTTGCTGCTGCTGCTGCTGCCGTGTATCCGGTGCTGCCTGCCTGCCTGCCCTCCAGTGGGGGACAGGGGAATTCCAGCGGGGAGGGGGACCTGACCTGCAGGATCCCGGATGCGACTTCATCCGATTCAGATTCAATTTTAATTGTCATTGTCAGTGTACAGTACAGAGACAACGAAATGCATTTAGCATCTCCCTGGAAGAGCGACACAGCAAATTATTTGAATAAATAACAATAAGTGTCCGGGGGGGGGGGGTGATTGGCAGTCACCGAGGTACGTTGTTGAGTAGCGTGACAGCCGCCGGAAAGAAGCTGTTCCTGGACCTGCTGGTTCGGCAACGGAGAGACCTGTAGCGCCTCCCGGATGGTAGGAGGGTAAACAGTCCATGGTTGGGGTGAGAGAGGTCCTTGGCGATGCTGAGTGCCCTCCGCAGACAACGCTTGCTTTGGACAGACTCAATGGAGGGGAGCGAGGAACCGGTGATGCGTTGGGCAATTTTCACCACCCTCTGCAATGCCTTCCGGTCGGAGACAGAGCAGTTGCCATACCAAACTGTGATGCAGTTGGTAAGGATGCTCTCGATGGTGCAGATGGTTCATCATCAGCTCCTTCCTGCTGTGGATTGATGGTGACAACAGCAGCAGCGGCAGCAACATTGCTCAAACTGTCCATTCCCACAGCAATGTATGTTACTGCTGTATCGTCTGTAAATCACATGTAAATAGTTGATGACTGTAAATTAGTGGATGTGTAGATGACTAATATTTGCAGCACTCAATAAACACTTGTCAATTCCAGACTCCCTCCCGCTCGGATCATTGCAAATTTGATCAGAAATATGTGACCGTCCCAATCTCCCCAATATTTACTTCACTCCATTCTACCCCTCTCCTCCCAATCCATTCCCCGCTGCTTTCTCTCTCAGTTTACCCTCCCGTATTCACCCACCCCCCATCTTTACCACCCTCCTGATCAACCACCGGTCTCCTCCATAATCCTGCTCCCCCCTCCTGCTGCCCCCTCCTCTTCACCTCCTACTCAGCCCCCCCTCCTCACGTCCTAGATCTCACCCCCCCTCCTGCTCCCCACTCCTCACCTCCTATTCAGCCCCCCCTCACGTCCTAGATCTCATCCCCTCCTCCTGCACCCCCCTCCTTTTCACCTCCTACTCAGCCCCTCCTCCTCACGTCCTAGATCTCATCCCCCCTCCTGCTCCGCCTTCCTGCTACACTCTCCTCATCCCCGTCATTCCCCCTCTCTCTCCCCCTCCATCTCCCACCACACTCTGCCCCCCCCCCCCCCGCACTCTCCCCCTCCTTTCCCCCACCTTTCTAACCCAGATACTAGCATGGACAGCAGGCTGGCAGGCAGGCAAGATGACAGAAGACAAAGAATGGCAATAAAGGGGGATTTTCCGGGTTGTCAGCCAGTGACGAGTGGGGTTCTGTAGGGCTCGGTGCTGGGGCCGCTACTCTTCACGTTGTATATTCATGATTTGGATGAGGGTTTGGAGGCAATGTTTGCGGATGATACGAAAATAGGTGTGTGAGTGTGTGTGTGTATAGAATGCTGGGACTCTGCAGAAGGACTTGGACAGGTTGGGTGAGTGGACAGAGAAGTGGCAGATGGAATATAGTGCAGCAAAGTGTGGAGTCGTGCATTTTGGTCGGTGGAATAAAGTAGACTGCTTTTCTAAATAGGGTGAAAATCCATAAATCGGAGATACAATGGGACTTGGGAGTGTTGGTGCAGGATTCCCAAAACGTTAATAGACAAATGACAACAGGTGCAGGAGGAGACCATTCACTGTGATCACGGCTGATCATCCCCAATCAGTACCCCGTTCCTGCCTTCGCCCCATATCCCCTGACTCCGCTAGTGTTGTCCACAAATTAACAGTACCTGTAATTGTAGCGGGACACCACTGGGTGGGAGTGTTGACCAGGGAATAACAGGACTTGGCATTGTGACACAAGAAGAGAGTCCACAGTTAATGACAAAACCCTGAACAACATCGATCTACAGAGGGATCTTGGAGTCCAAGTCCATAGCTCCCTGAAAGCGGCAACACAAGATGTTCTTGCCATGTTGCATACGTTTAGAAAAACTTTGCTTTATATAGCTATGTTAGAAAATGTTGAGATTTTAAAAATCATGTCCGAGAATTAAGACCGAGATGAGAAAGTCTTTTTTTCGCACAGGGAGTGGTGAGTCTGTGGAATTCTCTGCCACAGAGGGTAGTTGAGCCCGGTCCGCGTCCCCTCAACCCTTAGTCTGCCAATAGTAAAGATGGCCACCCGTGCCTTCACCCGCATTGGGAGAGAGGGAGAGAGAGAGAGAGACTGCCAGTGGTAAAGATGGCCCTTACGTGCCGTGACGTCAACGCCCCCCCCCCCCCCCCCCCTCCAACGAGCGGGACCCGGACAACTGTCGACGCTCGCGCTTGTTCCCTCAGTTGGAGCTCAGAGTTGATGCGGCAACAACTTGGCTGCTTAACATTCACGCTTCACTACTTTACCGTCAGCAACAACGGGCGGCGATCAACGGCTGAGGGAGCGGGAGGTGGATCGGGCGTGAGTGAGTGAGTGAGTGAGTGAGTGAGTGAGTGAGTGAGTGAGTGAGTGAGTGAGTGAGTGAGTGAGTGAGTGAGTGAGTGAGTGAGTGAGTGAGTGTGTGAGTGAGTGAGTGAGTGAGTGAGGGGGGAGGGAGCTGACTGACTGACGCCGGGCGGGTGTGAGTGGTGTCACCTTCACCCATCCCCACCCCCATGTAGTCACTGGGCCCGGGAGCGCGTGGAATACAGTTGTGAGGGAGGGGGCCGGGAGCGCGCGTCCACAGTTGGCGCTGGACGGGGGCGGGCAGGGGGGGAGCGGGGAGGGGGGGTGGGAGAGAGTGGGAGAGGAGAAGGGGGAGGGGAGAGGAGAAGGGGGGAGGGGCGAAAGAAGAGGGAGGGATGAGGAGAATGGGGGAGAATGGGGAGAGGGAGAGGAGAAGGGGGAGAGAGAGAAGAGGGGTGGGGTGAGGAGAAGGGGAGAGGAAGCGTGGAGAGGAGAGAAGGGGGTGGGAAGAAGAGAAGAGGGGGAGGGGAGGCGAGAGGAGAAGGGGGGAGGGGAGGGGAGAAGGGGTGAAAAGTAGTTGGGAGAGCAGTAGGGGAGAAAAGGGGTGGGGAGAGGAGAAGGGGGGAGTGGAGAGAGAGCGAAGAGGGGTGGGGATAGGAGATGTGGGGGAGGGAAGGGGATGGGGGAGCGAAGAGGGGTGAGAATAGGCGGAGGAGAGAAGTGAGGTGGGGAAAGGAGAAAAGGAGGAGAGGGGTAGAGAGCAGAAGGGGAGGAGAAGGGAGGGGGAGAAGGGAGGGGGAGAGCAGAAGGGTGGAGGGGGAGGAGAGGAGAGGGGGTGTGGAGAGAGGAGAGGGGGAGAGTAGGAGGAGAGGGATCGATAGGGAGGGGGATAGGTAGGGAGGGGGTAGAGAGGGGATACAGCGCGCCTCCGCACCTCTGTAGCTGTGTCTTTGCCTGTAATCACCACCACTGGTTGTCACAAATGTATCCTACACCACTAGGGACATTTTTTACATTCACCAATCCAATTCACCTGCAAACCTGCACGTCTTTGTAATGTGGGAGGAAACCGGAGATATGGGAGAAAACCCACGCAGGTCACGGGGAGAACGTGGAAACGCCGCACAGACAGCGCCCGTAGTCGGGATGGAACCCGGGTTTCCGGCGCTGCATTTTGCTGTAACGCAGGAACTCTACCGCTGCGCCACCGTGAATCCCCGGGGGGAGTGGCGCCGTTTGTCAACCGCCCCCCCCCCCCCCCCCCGCTCATCAGTGAAGGAAAGGGTTCCTGCGGTCGCAGCCGCCCGGTGACGCCCCGAGTTTATGCATCACCGGGCAGAGAGGGGTCTGCTGTGGGGAGCAGCAGAATGAGGTCAGCCGGCCAATCTAGTCTGCTCTGCCATTCAATCATGGTTTTACACAAAATGCTGGAGCAACTCAGCGGAACAGGTAGCATCTCTGGAGAGAAGGAATGGGTGACGTTTCGGGTCGAGACCCTTCTTTCGTCTGGTTTCGGAAAAGGGAAACGAGAGATATAGATGATGCTTTTTTTCTTAGACTCAATCATGGCTGATCTATCTCTCCCTCTCAATCCCATTCTCCTGCCTTCTCCCTATAGCCCTGACACCCGTACGAATGAAGAATCTGTCAATCTCCACCTTAAAAATACCTGACAGACGTCTGCGGCAATGAATCCCACAGATTCACCACCCTCCAGCTCAAGAAATTCCTCATCATCTCCATTCTAAATGTACATCCTTTAATTCTGAGGCTAGACTCTCCCACTGGTGGAAATATCCTCTCTACATCCACTCTGTCCATGCCTTTCACTATTTTATGGGGTGTGGAGAGTGCAGAGAGGGTTCATGAGGATGGGGGTGGGGTTTGTATGGTGCAGAGAGGGGAGAGGGGAGAAGGCGGGAGACGGAGAGGAGAAGGGGAGGGAGACAGAAGTGGGGGGGGGGAGGGAGAGAGGAGAAAGGGAAGAGGAGAAGGGGGACAGGAGAAGGGGGAGGGGAGAGAAGAAGAGGGCGAGAGGAGAAGGGGTGAGGGATAGAGGGGCTGGGGGAGAGGAGAATGGGAGAAGGGGAAAGGAGAAGGAGAGGGAGAGAGGAGAAGGGGAAAATAAGGAGAAGGGGAGGGGGAGAGGAGAAGGAGGAGAGGGGTCGGAAGGGATGTGGAGGGTGCACAGAGGGTTTGGGAGAGGGGGTGGGATGTGGAGGAATTAGAGAGGGTTCAGGAGGGTGGAGATTGGGTGTGGAGGGTGAAGAGTGGGTTCAAGAGAGTGAGGATGGGGTATGGAGGGTGAAGAGAGGTTCAGGTGGGTGAGGATGGGGTGTGGATGTTGAAGAGAGGGTTCAGGAGGGTGAATATGGGGTATGGAGCGTGTGGAGAGGGCTCGGCAGGGTGGGGACAGGGTGGGTGGGTGACAGCATGGTGCCAGATGGAGTGACTGTGGGAAATGTTTGACCATCCTCGCCAGCAGATAATGAAGCAGCAATGCTGGATTGTGTGAATGATTTTGTACTATTATACAATTAACATGGTGCGTTTGCTGCAGCAGCACCAAGACTATTAGATAAAATGTATTAACATAAATAAGGAATAATATTGCATCGTTTCAACAGACTGGTGTTGTCGTGTGTAGCGAGACTGATGCTGAGCCTCTGTTATTTAGCGTTCAGAGGAATGAGGGGTGAGCTGAATGAAATGATCATAGATTGGATGTATGCCGGGTGTTATGTTATGCTGCATGTAAGTATTTCATTGTTCCATTGTACTTGTGCATAGCCTACTCCTGCACCTAATTTCTATGTTTCTAAGTCTCCAATGGATCCCATCAGATAAAGCATTAAAATAAGTTTAATTTGACACCTAATTCACTTTCATATCTTCCGTATTAAAAAAGTTATGGCCATTTTCATCCTCGGAAATTAGCATCTTGTTCCCTATTGCTTTTCCATTGACTTAACACAAAGCTGTGATCGAGGACAGTCAAAAGCCCATACTTTGCTAAAAATTAAGAGAACTGAATGATATTTTCAGTTATTATAGATTGAAGCATTCTGAATCAAATATGAAACAATCTTACTTGGATGACTTGAAATTAAAGCATATAATTAGTTAGTTTCCCAATTGTAGCCAATTACAAAATTCAATTACTAGATTTAAACATCTATCCATTTCTTAAGAAAAGATTAAATAGCCTAAGTGTCAAAATAACATTCACACAAGAATTCACAATATAACACGATTTTTAAATCTCATTTTCATGAATTTATAGGCCAAATGGAAGGAATTTAGTGTTTAATGCCTGTAAATTAACGGCCATTTAAATCAACTAGCGAGTGGATTTTAGTGGAATCTGGTGGATTGGAACGTTGCGGTTTGCGGTGAAGTCGGCATGAAAAATACTGACGGTTCATACATTTTTTTGGTCCCCTTTTCGCAACATGAAAATTTGATTAAACGCTTCCTAAGAACCACCTTTTATGTAAAATTAAACTGTGTACCTTCTTTTATCGCCTACGTTAGGTCCGTTCTGCTGTCGGCGTTCAGAGATTTAGAAGATGATTTTTAAATTACTCTAGTTAATAAATAATCTAACGTAGTTTAAAAATAGCTTCATGAATGAAATGTCGGAGCGATTTCTCTTTAGCGACGAAATCGCCCTACATGGATCGATTTGGACTGTCTAGGGAAAAACGGCATTTTAAACGCGCCCCCTCCGAAAGGCGCCAGTCACGCACACGGGGAGAGGCAGAACTGCAGTGCCGCTAAAGGCAGGTATTGTAACATACATAGATGAAGCATACAAAAAAATAATTTGACACCTAATTCACTTTCATATCTTCAGTATTGGCCATTTTCATACTCTGAAATTAGCATCTGTTGCTTTTCCATTGACTTAACTCAAAAGTTGTGATCGAGGACAGTCGAAATTTTTTACATATAAAGTTTCCTCAAAATTAAGAGAACTGAAAGAAATCTTCAGTTATTATAGATTGAAGCATTCTGAAACAAATATGAAACAATCCTACTTGGATAACCTGAAATTAAAGTCCTGAAGTTGACAGCCTGGTGCTCAGGAAACAAACTGGCTCTGAACACCAAGAAAACCAAAGAGCTCATTGTCGACTTCAGGAGGCACAGCACCGAATTAGCCCCCTTATACATCAACGGCGAGTGTGTGGAGAGGGTCCACACCTTCCGGTTTCTCGGCGTCCTCATCACCGCTGACATCTCCTGGAAAGACAACATCACAGCGGTCATCAAGAAGGCTCAGCAGCAGTGCACTTCCTGAGGGTCCTCAGGAAGCACAACCAGGACTCCAACCTGCTGCTGACCTTCCACCGCTCGTCTATTGAGAGCCTGTTGACATACTGCATTACAGCATGGTACGGCAGTTGCACCATGGCAGACAGGGAGACGCTTCAGATGGTAGTCAGGGCAGCACAGAAGATCATCGGCAGCCCACTCCCCTCTCTGATGGACATTTACACCTCCCGCTGCCTCAGCAGGGCGAAGAACATTATCAAGGACAGCTCCCATCCTGCATTTGGCCTGTTCGACCTGCTGCCCTCATGGAGGCGCTATAGGTGCATCAGCACAAGGACAGATAGACTCTAGAACAGTTTCTTTCCAAAATCCATTATCTCCCTGAACTCACACGTGCACTGGCTTCACAGTCTAACCCCCAGACTTCCATCTATCCACCTACTGTAATTTGTACTGTAACTGTAATTTCCAATATGTGCAATAACCCATACTGGATATAGGAATCCTATTATCCATTCTATTTCTCGATTGTCTTTTTATAGATATGTATATAGCGCCGCAGAAACTGTGCACCTTATCCCCCCCCCCTTTTGTTTTGCACTGAGTAGGAGCAGCTTTTAGTTTCATTGTACATGTGTATAGTGACAATAAAAAGGCATTCTCATTCTCATAATTAGTTAGTTACCCAATTGTAGCTAATTACAAAATTCAATTACTTGATTTAAACATCTATCCATTTCTTAAAAAAATATTAACATTTTTAAATAGCCTAAGTGTCCAAATAACATTCACACAACAATTCACAATATAACATGATTTTTAAATCTCATTTTCACTAATTTATAAGCCAAACGGAAGGAATTTAGTGTTTAATTCCTGTAAATGAATGGCCATTTAAATCATCTTGCGAGTGGGATTTTGTGGAACGCGATCGATTGGAAGGTTGCGGTTGCGGTGAATTTAAACCCCATATCGGCAGGAAAAATACTGCCGGTTTGTATGGGGCCTAAATCACCTTTTCGCAAAGTAAAATGAGGATTAAGGTAATCCTAAGAAGCACGTTTATATGTAAAATAAACGGCCTTCCATTAGCTGTCCCGTACCTGAAGTCCGTCCCCGTTATCGGCGTTAACGGCATTAGAAGCGGCATTTTATTTTACTCAAGCGCTGAAATTGTTCAGCGATTTAAAAAAAAATCCACAGAACGGCCGTCAGAACAATTCTTCAGCATTTGCTAGCTCCCCGAGAAAATATATCCAGGACGGGCGGTGGAAAACAACATTTTCACCGCCCCGCCCCCCCCCTCCCTCAGGTGGGAAAGCCAGGCACACGGCCAGTGACAGATCTGCAGTGCCGCTGAAGGTAAGATTTGGAACAAACCGATAGGTAGATAGATAGATAGATAGATAGATAGATAGATAGATAGATAGATAGATAGATAGATAGATAGATAGATAGATAGATAGATAGATAGATAGATAGATAGATAGATAGATAGATAGATAGATAGATAGATAGATAGATAGATAGATAGATAGATAGATAGATAGATAGATAGATAGATAGATAGATAGATCGACAGACAGACAAATAGATAGGTAGGCAGATAGGCAGAGTTTGGTAGATAGATTTGTGATTAGTGCGGGTGTTAGAGGATATGGGAGAAGGCAGGAGAATGGGGTTTGGAGGGAGAGATAGATCAGACATGATTGAATGAGGGATTAGACTTGATGGGCCGAATGGTCTAATTCTGCTCCTATCACTCATGACCGTATGAAGCCCCGGACTTGGAACCGGGGCCTGGAGGCATCAACTGATACAGCGGTGAACATAGTTAATGATGATCAGACTGAGACTATATTTGTCCAAGGTGTGTCCATTTAAAGTAACAGACAGTGTGCAAGAGGAAAGAGAGTTTCCAGACGTATCACCAGGCGGGATATCACATGTGGCCACAGTTCGTGGCATTTCTTGTGAGGCAGAGAGGGAGAGACTGGAGGATAAATAAGCACTGTAACCAGGCAAGTTGAGAAAACGGGCAACTTGTTTCATCCGATTCGCACGGACCACTGCGTGATTGGGAACAATCCCGTGACTTGGAAACAGGGTGTGGAGGCATAATCTGATAAAACTGTGAACTCAGTTTAACATTATCAGACAGAGATGAGCTTTGCCCAGCGTTTATTAATTTACCATCAGAGCCCGTAAAACTGAGTGGATGCGATCGGAATCAGGAGACCTTACAAGGTCGGGCAGTAGACCAACTTTAACCTGGGGTTTTCGGATCAAACGGCCACTTCACAGTTTTATGGAACTGTTCATTGGGGCTCATATTTAACATCTTTTTGTCACATTTGCTCTGTGGGAATTATTGTGGTCTATTGTATTTTGCACGGTCAAACGTAACAATCTAGAGGTTTGCAACCAGAATAAACAAATATAAAGTTATGAGAGGCCTAGTTCAGATAGATTATGGGGTCGTGCTGAGTGGAATTGGTGGGGGTGGGGGGCATTATTATGCAGGCCTTTGTGGGCAATGACTACGACAGCGTCCGACGTCAGGTGCAGAGTAAAATAAGACTGGTGAGGGATTGGGTGCCAGGGGTCTATAGTCTTACAATAAATTATTCTATGCGCTGAAAAAAATCAGTTTTGAGCAAAACAAAGTGTTGGGACTAATCGCTTCACAGAGCCTTTGTATAGTTCAGCACCAGCATCACAGATCAGGGTGTGGACATGTTTGCTGATGAGGCTGAAGACCAGCTTCATGACTGTTATACGTTGATCTTTACTCAGTGTGTGTTCACCTGCTGCTGGGACGAACAAAACCCACTCACGCGGATTTGCTTGAAGCAGAATCGGCAGCAGAGCATCAGGTAGGAACACAAACCTTATGGGGCAACATCGTGGCGTTTTCACAGGAATTCCTGCCGTGGTAGTATTTCTATGCAGCTGTAAAGCAGTCGCTATGTTAGTGTCCTTATTGATGGTTCTGTAACGAAATAGTTTTTGTTTTAAACATAAGTATTTCTCAATATTCAAAGCTGAACGTCCTCAAGTATTCTCAGCTGTTAGTATCCATTGCTGGCAGGTATGAGCAAGTTTGAGATGTGGGGGCTTTTCCTGTTGGCATGCAGGGTGTGATTGTGTCTAAAGCCCGTGTTCCCAACAAGCGTGGACAAGGTGGGGAGACAACAGTCATCGTGGTGGCGGTGGACAAATATAGAGAGAGCGGGTGAACGATAACAACAGTGATAAACTAATAGAGTCAAGGATGTGTTATTGCCATATGTCCCGGACGGGACAATGAAAGTCTTACTTGCTGCAGCACAACAGAAAGAGCGAATAAGTAAACATTGTATAGAACGGGGGGGAAATAACAAGTTCAATAAATAATAAATATAGTGCAAATAACAAATAATAATATAGTATTTTGCAGTTCAGAGCTCAGAGCTTATTTGTTGTGTTTAATAGCCTGATGGCTGTGGGGAAGAAGCTGTTCCTGAACCTGGACATTGCAGATTTCAGGGTCCTGTACCTTCTTCCTGATGGCAGCGGTGTGATAAGTGTGTGGCCAGGATGGTGTGGGTCCTTGATGATTTTGGCTGCCTTTGTGAGGCAGCGAATACGATAGATCCCTTCGACGGTGGGGAGGTTAGAGCCGGTGACGGACTGGTCAGTGGTCACATCCTATGTCGTTTTTCGCTCCTGGACGCTCAAGTTGCCGAACCAGGCCACGATGCAGCCAGTCAGAATGCTCTCTACCGGGCACCTGTAGAAGTAGAAATAGTGTTATACTCCATCTATATTATTCACAATTAGATATAGTATGGTGTTGGCTTTTATAGTGAACACCCCAAAACCAACAATAGTGGACAGAACTCTTCCAGCAGCTCGATCAGTTTTTGAAGAGCCCAACACAGAGTAACACAGAATGCCATGTTCACCTCCACAGAGGGATATATTGTGGGGAATCTCAGCTCTTGGGTTCCATATGATTCATTTTTCTTGCTCACGGTTAGAAGATCCAAGGATTTCCTTACAGAACCATTTTCACAGCATTTCATTGTGTTGAAAATATGTGAACATCTGACATATTGATAGATAATTGTGAAATTAACAGGTTAAAATATATCAATGGATAGAAAAAAATAACAGATTCACTGAGTACAATTTCACTTTCACTCTGATTCTAAACGACAACTAAATCGTAGACAGATTAGTCTCATCTGAGAAATCTAACCGGAGTCTTATCTCCAGGAGGTTATAGTTAGGTTCCTGCTGCACAATGTCCATAACTGTAATAACCCAGGATGGACACAGGAATCGGATTTAATTTCAAAATGCCTTGACGCTAGGATTAGTGCTGCTACAATCCTAACGTGTACCGCCAGGATCTGCTGAAAGTAACATACAGCGTGCAAGAGGAAAGAGTGTTTCCAGATATTCAGCATTCACCGGAGAGTGTGTCCACGGGCACCTCTGCGCCAACCTTGTTCCTGGAGGCCGGTGACCTCATAGAGATCTGAGAGTCTCTCTGGAGGTTTTTATCCTGTGAATAACAGGTTGTTTGGTGAACAATGTATCACCAGGCTGAGGGTACACAAAAGGCTGGAGAAACTCAGCGGGTGCAGCAGCATCTAAGGAGCGAAGGAGATAGGCAACGTTTCGGGCCAAAACCCTTCTCCAGACCGAGGTGGTGAGTTGAACATTATCAGACAGAGATGAGCTTTGCCCAGCGTTTATTAATTTACTGTCAGAGCCCATAAAGCTGAGTGGCTGCGTTCGGAATCAGGAGACCTTACAAAATCGGGCAGTAGACAAACTTTATTCAAATAATTTGCTGTGTCGCTCTTCCAGGGAGATGCTAAATGCATTTCGTTGTCTCTGTACTGTACACTGACAATGACAATTAAAATTGAATCTGAATCTGAATCTTTAACCTGGGGTTTTCGGATAAAACGGTCTCTTCACAGTTTTATGGAACTGTTCATTGCGGATCATATTTAACACATTATTGTCACATTTGCTCTGTGGGAATTATTGTGTTCAATTGTGTTTTGCACGGGGAAACGTAACAATCTGGAGATTTGCAACCAGAATAAACAAATATAAAATTATGAGTCATATTTCGGGTAGACTATGCGGTCGTGATGAGTGAATTGGCGGTGACGGGTGGTGGGGGGGTGGGGTGGTATGTGAAAGAGTATGACGCAGGACTTTGAGGGTAGTGACCTAAAAATAACTTCCAATGTCAGGTGCTGAATAAAATAAGACAGGTGAGGAATTGGGATGCAGGGTGAAGACCTGAAGCTGTTACAATTGCACCCACTCTGAGGACGTTACAATTGTTGTGGAGACGTGGTTATTGTCACCATGCACTGATGGTGTCAGTTTTGATCAAACAATGTGTCTGAAGAAGGGTCTCGACCCGAAACGTTGCCTATTTCCTTCGCTCCATAGATGCTGTCTCACCCGCTAAGTTTCTCCATCATTTTTGTCAGCCTTTGATTTTCCAGCATCTGCAGTTCCTTCTTAAACATTGTGTTGGAACCCTTGGTTTGAATGAGTCTTTGTGTAATTCTGTACCAGTATCAGTGATCAGGGTGTGGACGTGTTTGCTGATGAGGCTGAAGTCCAGCTTTATCACGGTGTTTTGAGCTGAACTTTTATCGGGGTGTGTTCCCTCAGTATTAGGATCTATAACACTCAATCACTCGGTTTCGCTTGAAGCAGAATCGGGAGGTCAGCGCCAGGTAGGAACAAAAACTCTATGGGTCAACAGCATTGCCAGTTGATCGGAAAACCTTCCATGGTAGTATTTGCTGCAGGTGCTCAGTCGTATCTCTAGATTAATGTTTCAATAATGGGTCTGCAAGGAAATAGAACTTTATTTCGCAAAATTCAAAACCAAGCTGCCTCGAGTAATCTCAGCAGCTGCTGATAATAATTCGCAATCCCTTGCTCTCAGATGCACGCAAGTTTTAAATCTTGACACCTTTCCTGCTGACGTGCAGGACCCGACTGTGGCAACGGGTGGTCGTGGACAATGCCGGTGAACAATAACTGTCACCGTGGGTTAATGTGGACACAGCCCGTGAATGATAACACCAGCTAGACACAATTAGTGTTAGAATCCATTCCATTAATCCATATCATTCCAGTCGATCTGCCTTTTGTCACAACTGTTAGTGATGGACAAAAATTGGTCAAAAATCTAAGCGTTAACCTGAGTCTTTTCCCCAGGAGGTTATAGACAAGGTCCTGCTGCATAATGTCCATAACTGTAATCACTCAGGCCGGTGGCCTCATAGAGATCTGAGAGTCTCTCGTCAACTTTAGTTGTCACATACACATGCAAGATGTGCAGTGAAATGAAAGTGGCAATGCCTGCGGATTGTGCAAAAACAACAGAACAGAATAGAACAGATTCAGTATTTACGTTAGATTTTTTTTTAAGGCACAATACAACAGCAAATGAGCACAGTAAATGAGTCCCTGGTGAGATGAGAGTTTACAGTCCTGATGGCCTGTGGGACGAAACTCCGTCTCATCCTCTCTGTTTTCACATCGTGACAGTGGAGGCGTTTGCCTGACCGTAGCAGCTGGAACAGTCCGTTGCTGGGGTGGTAGGGGTCCCCCATTATGTTGCTGGCCCTGGATCTGCAGCTCCTGGTGTATAGGTCCTGCAGGGGGGCAGAGTGTAGTTCCCGTGGTGAGTTCGGCCAAATGGACTACTCTCTGCAGAGCCTTCATGTCCTGGGCAGAGCTGTTCCCAAACCAGATTGATATGTTGCCGGACAAGATGCTTTCTACAGTCCCTGAGTAGAAGCACTGAAGGATCCTCAGAGAGACACTGAATTTCCTCAGCTGCCTGAGGTGGTAAAGGCACTGCCTTTCCGTACTCACCAGTGCGTGGTAGCACTCCAAGTGCAGCTATCGGTGGAGGAAAACAGACAACCCTTGATAATTTCATTATTTTGATTCATCACAGCTCCTCCAATGTCTTCGATGATAGAGCTCCTGGAAAGGTGCGATGATTCGCAGCTGCTGGATTTGACAAATCATTACCACCAGAGGCTGGAAGAGGCGATTCAAGAGGCGATGGAGAATGTCGTCTTCGTTCTAGCATACGAGAGATATTTCAGTGAGCAAGAGCACAAGGTAGGGAGAGGAATGGGGGGAGGGGGGGGAGAGGGGGGGGAGAGAGGGGGGGAGAGAGGGGGGGAGAGGGGGGGAGAGAGGGGGGGAGAGGGGGGGGAGAGAGGAGGGGGAGAGAGAGGGGAGAGAGGGGGGGAAGGGGGGGAGAGAGGGGAGGAGAGAGGGGGGAGGGGGAGAGAGGAATGGATGAGTGGGTTACTTCAGCCGACACTCAAATGTTTCCATGCACAAATATTGTGTGCCGAAGGGTCCATTCTTGTGCTGTACTGCTCTCTATAATTCCAGCTCAGTACGGCACAGTCACAAACAATATCCCGTACAGTGGTGGTGAGTTTGTCAAACACGCCATTATATTCAGGATGTGGTGGGAAACACCGTGAGACAACCCAAAGCGTTTCAATGATTCACGTCGCCTGCAGCATTTCAAACCGTTCATGACACAATAGTTATCTGTGGATTTCACATATTTGAGATAATTAATAGGTGACCAACTTCTTTTTGCCTTCGTACAACTTTGTTTCTTTTCCTCAGAGTCATTTATACATGTAAGTTGAAATATTCTGACAAATGGATACAATAAAGGCCTTGATAACATGTATAACTGTATTGTGTGCCGTTTTGGTCCCCTAATTTGAGGAAGGACATTCTTGCTATTGAGGTCCTGTCCAGCGCCAACTATCGACGTCCCCCCCCCCCCACCCCCCACACAACTGTCGACGCTCTCTTCAAGAGCCCTATCTTGCTCTCTCTTGAAAGTATCCAGAGAACCGGCCTCCACCGCCCTCTGAGGCAGAGAATTCAGCAGACTCAAACAGTGTGTTTCATCCTTCTAAACTCCAGAGTTTACAATCCTAGCGCTCCATTCTCTCAGCGTATGACAGTCCCGCCATCCCTGGAATTAACCTGGTGAACCTACGCTGGGCTCCCTCAAAAGCAAGCATGTCCTTCCTCAAATTAGGGGACCAAAACTGCAAACAATACTCCAGGTGTTTTTTCACCAGAGCCCTCTAAAACTGTAGAAGGACGTATTTGCTCCTATACTCAACTCCTATGGTTATGAAGGCCAACATGCCATTGGCTTTCTTCACTGCCTGCTGTACCTGCATGCTTACTTTCATAGACTGATGAACAAGGACCCCCACATCCCATTGTCCTTCCCCTTTTCCAAACTTGACACCATTTAGATAGTAATCTGCCTTCCTGTTTTTGCTACCAGTGGCTTGAGAGGTCATTTTGAACAGTGAAAGGCAGAGGAATTTGATCCCATTGATACTCCAGGAGATTGTCGACAATCCCTAATTCCCAACTCCGGTGTGGGACTGTAATGCTCTCACTTGCAAAGACCCAACCGGCCACTGCATTCACTGCTCCATATGTCCGGGAAGTCCATCCCAGAGCAATTCCTCACTTTCTTATTTGACGTGACTCTGTCCCGCTCCTTCACAATATCTTCCTTATCAATGCTAGACAATAGACAACAGGTGCAGGAGGAGGCCATTTGGCCTTTCGTGCCTGCACCGCCATTCAACGTGATCATGGCTGATCATCTCCAATCAGTACTCCGTCCTGCCTTCTCCCCATATCCCCTGACTCCGCTATCTTTAAGAACCCTATCTAGCTCTCTATTGAAAGCATCCAGAGAACCTGCCTCCACCACCCTTTGAGGCAGATAATTCCACACACTCACCACTCTCTGTGATAAAAGTGTCCTCTCGTCTCCGTTCTAAATGGCTTACTCCTTACGCTTAAACTGTGGCCCCTGTTCTGGACTCCCCCAACATCGGGAACATGTTCCCTGCCTCTAGCGTGTCCAAGCCCTTAACAATCGTATATGTTTCAATGAGATTCCCTCTCATCCTTCTAAACTCCAGAGTGTACAAGCCCAGCTGCTCCGTTCTCTCAGCATATGACAGTACCGCCATCCCAGGAATTAACCTTGTAAACCTACGCTGCACTCCCTCAATAGGAAGAATGTCCTTCCCCAAATTAGGGGACCAAAACGCCACATAATACTCCAGGTGTGGTCTCACTAGGGGTCTGATCTTGTCGTTCAGTTGGAAATGATACAGGCTAGATTAACCAGGATGCACAGGTCTACTTCTTGAGTTGTATGGGGAGGTTAGGTAGGCTGGGATATTTTTCTTTAGTGTGCAAGAGACGAAGGGTGACTTTACTGAGGTGTTCAAAGCACAGAGATGCTGGGATAAAGGGAACAGTCTTGTTTTCCAGGATAAAGGATCCACAAACTGGAGGGTGCAGCCTTGAGGGGAGATGGGAGAAATGTAGGTAGGATCTGGGGACAACAGATTTACTTGGAGAGCAATCCATATCTGGAACACAATGCCAGAGGAAGCTGGAAAAGCGGAAAACATTAGGGACTTCAAAGTACATTCTGACAGATGATTGGATAGGAGGGTCTTATGGGGCTATGGGCCAAATGCAGGCAAACGGCCCTATTTACAATTGCAACTTGGTTGGCATGGACAATGTGGGCTGAATGGCCTGTCTCCCTATGGTATACTGCTCGATCACTCTCCCACTTAAGGCACTGTGACTCCAGTAAATCCATCACCAAGGTTGGCCCAGGGTTCCCTTTCCGTGTTGTACATCTCTATAACTACTTGTCTCTACGACTCTTCACAGCAAGTCATCAAACGCACGAAGAGAGGAAGCCGTGCGGCCGGTTCCAGACTTCTCCTCAACCTGGTGACTGAGAAAGAGCCGCGGGTCCGTAAACTGATACGGAAATGTTTCATAAAAATGCACCACCTGCTCCCCAAACTGGAGGAGTTGCTGAAAGTAATGGGGGAAGAAGGTACAGGACATTTGTCTATATAGAATTTGCCCTTTTTGTCAAAATGCAACTCGGACTCATTCCACAAACTGATTCCAACAGGTTCTGATCTGATCGAGTCGTTGAAAGCCATGAAGGTTTCCTCGGAACTACCGGCTCATCTGAAAGGTATTCAGTTGCATGTTTTATTTAGATTAGTTCAGGGATACGGCATGGAAACATGACATTCTGCCCACTGCGTACACACCATCCATCGATCACCCTTTCACACTAGTCCTATTGTATTCCATGTTTGTATCAACTTGCAGTCTAGGGACAATTTCCAGAGGTCCAATTAATCAATGTCTTTGCGATGTGGGAGGAATGTAAAGGACTAGGTAACAACCATCACGGTTACAGGGAGAAGGTCCAAACTCCACACGGGCAGCACCCGAGGTTAGGATGGAACCTGGGTCTCTGGCACTGTGAGGCTGATGGTCTCCCAGCTTTCTCCACCCACCTCCACTTTAAACAGTCATAGGTTCCTGACATGACATGTCTCAGGCCAGTAAATCCACTTTCATTGCATGCCAAGCCGAGTGCAGGCCAGTGAATCCAATTTCACAGCATGTCTAGCCGAGTGCAGGCCAGCGAATCCAATTTCATAGTATTTCACACGAGTGCAGGCCAGCGAATCCAATGTTATAGCATGTCACGCGGAGTGCAGGCCAGCGAATCCAATTTCATAGCATGTCACACCAAGTGCAGGCCATCGAATCCAATTTCATAGCATGTCAGGCCGAGTGCAGGCCAGCAAATCCGATTTCACAGCATTTCCAGCGCAGCGCAGGCCATGAAATCCAATTTCATAACATTTCAAACAGAGTGCAGGCCAGCGAATCCAATTTTACAGCATGTCATGCCGAGTGCAGGCCAGCAAATCCAATTTCATAGCATGTCAGTCCGCACGTAGGGCAGCGAATCCAATTTCATAGCATTTCCAGCAGCAAGCAGACCAGCAAATCAAATTTCATAACATCTCAAGGAGAGCGCGGGCCAGCGAATCCAATTTCATAGCATTTCAAGCAGAGCGCGGGCCAGCGAATCCAGTTTCATGGCATTTCAAGCAGCGAGGGCCAGCGATTCCAATTTCATGGCATTTCTCGCCGAGTGCAGGCCAGCGAATCCAATTTCATAGCATTTCTAGCAGAGCGCAGGCCAGCGATTCCAATTTAATGGCATTTCAAGCAGAGCGCGGGCCACCGAATCCAAGCTTCAGGAGAGACAGGGGTGAGGGAAAAAGTGGAGGGGGGTTTACGATTAGTGAGGCTATATGGGTAGAGCTGAGGAACAAGAAAAGGATGATCACCTTGTTGGGGGTGTACTACAGACCCCCGAATAGTCATCGGGATTTAGAAGAACAAATGTGTCAGGAGATTGCAGACAGTTGCAGGTCAAATAAGGTTATTGTATTAGGAGAGTTTAACTTTCGCAATATAGGCTGGGTAAATCATAGTGTGAAGGGTTTAATGGGGTGCAATTAAATGGGGTGACAATAATGATGGGAGTTAAAGGGGAAGTGAGTAGGAATGAGAGGAATAGATCGGTTAGATGCACAGAGTCTCTTGCCCAGAGGAGGGGAATCGAGGACTTGAGGACATAGGTTCAATGTAAAGGGAAAAAGATTTAATAGGAATCCGAGGAGCAACGTTTTCTCACAAAGGGTGGTGGGTGTATGACGTAGGCTGCGAGAGGAGGTAGTTGAGGCTGGGACTAACCCATCGTTTAAGAAACAGTAAAGGTGAAAGCATAGCAGCATAGAAAATAGGTGCAGTAGGCAATTCGGCCCTTCGACCTGCACCGCCATTCAATATGATCATGGCTGATCATCCAACTCAATATCCTGTACCTGCCTTCTCTCCATACCCCCTGATCCCCTTAGCCTCAAGGGCCACATCAAACTCCCTCTTAAATATAGCCAATGAACTGGCCTCAACTACCATCTGTGGCAGATAATTCCAGAGATTCACCACTCTCTCTGTGAAAAATGTTTTTCTCATCTCGGTCCTAAAAGACTTCCCCCTTATCCTTAAACTGAGACCCCTTGTTCTGGACTTCCCCAACATCGGGAACAATCGACCTGCATCCAGCCTGTCCAACCCCTTAAGAATGTTGTACGTTTCTGTAAGATTCCCCCCTCAATCTTCTAAATTCTAGCGAGTACAAGCCGAGTCTATCCAGTCTTTCTTCATATGTCTGGTGAACCTTCTCTGTACTCCCTCTATGGCAAGAATGTCTTTCCTCAGATTAGGAGACCAAAACGGTACGCAATGCTCCAGGTGTGGTCTCACCAAGACCCCATACAACTGCAGTAGAACCTCCCTGCTCCTATACTCAAATCCACAGGTGCATGGATAGGACAGGTTTGAAGGGATATGAACCAAGCGCTGGCAAGGGTAGCTGGGACATTGTTGGCCGGTGTGGGCAAGTTGGTCCAAAGGGCTTGTTGCCGCAGTGTATCATACTATGACTATTAGGATACTGTGAATGAGTTTTCCTTTGCGTGATGAATCTAATTTCAGGACCTCTCGTTTATCTCACCTGATAACAGATGTTCAACAGAAACATAAGGAGACTCTGCGAGCACAGACTGAAACACTGAGTGTGAACACCATCCTGATGAACGAGAAGGTTAATGTTTTCCAGCTGCTTGATCGATACGCTGAGCTCACAATCATCTCCACTGTTCGAGATCGGACACTGGTGGAACATGAGCTGTTGGCAAGAGGCCGGGACCATGAAGAGGTGAGAGAGGAACTTCTCGGTGGAGAGTTTGAAAAAGAGTTAGAAATTGATCAGTTATTCCTGAACATTTCGGCGAGCAAATCCAAATCTGGGACTTCGTCTGCCGTGGCCGGAGTCCCGGGGATCGGAAAAACAACAATGGTGCAAAAGATTGTTCATGACTGGGCCACTGGGAAAATATTCCAACAATTCCAGTTTGTCTTCAGTTTCAAATTCCTGGATTTGAACACTATTTACTGCAGAGTAACCCTGAGGGAACTGACTCTGGAGCAGTATCCTTACTTTAAGAATGTCCTGGGAGAGGTCTGGAAGAACCCAGAGGGGTTGCTGTTTATATTCGACGGTCTGGATGAATTCAAGGACAGAATCGATTTTGCTGACAGTCGGAGAGACACAGAACCTCAGCACCAGTGTCCGGATCCCGAGTGGTGGTGTGAAGTGTCTGACATTGTGTACACTTTAATCCAGCACAAGCTGCTCCCAGGGTGTTCAGTGCTAGTGACCACCCGCCCCACTGCGTTACATTTACTGGAAAAGGCAGAGATCATTGTCCGGGCTGAAATCCTGGGATTTGTTGGTGAGGAACGGAAGGAATATTTCACCAGGTATTTTGAAGATCAGTAAGTGGCAACAGCTGTTTTCAAACACGTGAAGGAGAACGAGATCCTGCACACCATGATCTACAACCCCTCCTACTGCTGGATCCTCGGCCTGACATTGGGCCCCTTCTTCACACAAACACACCGGGACCCGCAGCGAGTTCCCAAGACCAACACCCAACTATATTGCTACTTTATTTACAACATCCTGAAAAACCACGGCCGTGAGATTGAGAGCCTCCGTGTGGTGTTACTGAGGTTTGGTCAGATGGCCTTCACTGGAGTGGCTGAGAAGAACATTGTGTTCACAGATGTAGATTTGATCGAATACAATCTGCAGCCTTCCCAGTTCCTGTCCGGGTTCCTGATGGAACTTTTGGAGAGAGAAGATTCAGCCCGGAGCGTGGTGCACACCTTCCCGCACCTCACCATCCAAGAGTTTGTAGCCGCACTCGCACAATTCCTGACTGTAAATCCCAGGACTATAGTGAAATTCCTGTCTGAAGTCCGCAGCACGACAGACGGGCGATTTGAAGTATTTCTCCGTTTTGTAGCTGGTCTCCCACGGTCAGCTTGGATCCTGAAGGAGTTTCTGGGTCCATTTCCTAATGAAACGAACTGCCGAGTGATTGACTGGGTGAAGGAGGAGGTTCGACGTCAGATTAGAAATGCAGGGAGTGAGTATGGTCAAAGGAGGCTCCTGAACACGCTGCACTACCTGTTTGAGTCTCAGAATCCTGTACTGGCTCAGCAGACACTAGGATCTGTGGAATCACTTTCATTCAGTGGACTGGGACTGACCCCGATTGACTGTGCGGTCCTGTCTCATGCCATCAGGCTCGGTGATACAATCAAACGCCTCGATCTGTGGAACTGCCGCATTCAGTGTGAAGGTCTCCAGCGGCTGCGACCGGCTCTGCACAAGTGTCAGGACTTGAGGTAACTGTCCGTTTGACAATAACACTGAACTGTGATATTTTCTTATCCCGTCCAGCACCCCTTCTATGGGGCCGAGCGAGCGGCCGTCACTTTGTACGGGGGGGGGGGGGGGGGCACCCCACCTATTTTGCCTTCCCTCTCTCTCCCGGGTCACTTTTGTTGCCTGCCCTGCCGCCGTTCTCTGCACGGGGAACATTACCCGATCGGTCGGGGAATCAGAATAAATGGTGAAAGTCACCAAACACCACAACCACAAAGATTTGGTCAATAATGTGCAGAGGTCTTTCCATCAATATCCGTTTGGGAGAAGTTATCGATCTCAGTCTCGCCGGGGTTTGTATCCGTCTGTTTCTTACTCTGTCTCTTTGTGTTTAGGCTGGGAGAGAACGACCTGGGAGATTCCGGAGAGAAACTGGTGTCTGCGGTTCTGAGGAACCCGGACTATAAAATACAGAGACTGCGGTAAGTCCCAGACTGTGAGAGATTGTGTTTACACTCACTGGGTGTCTGACACTGAACATTAATATGCTCAGTAATTGTGTCACTGATAAACACTGGGGATTTGCACCGTCTCCTGTCTCTCTGTGTCCCTCACCCTCACTCTCTCTCATCTCCAGGCTGGAATATGTCGGTCTCACAGATTCTGGAGCCGAGGATCTCGTCTCCGCTCTCAGTACAAACCCCTCACTGACGGAGCTGTACCTGACACCCAACTGCCTCACAGACCGATGTGTCCCCACTCTCCGCCGCCTCACACTGAAGCACCCGAGTCTGGAGCTGATCGCGTGAGTGTTTGTGTTAATGTTTAATGTGCTAAAATATCAGGGGATCCATCCATCCGCGGGCTTCTTTCTCCTGTGGTTTTGTTCAGTAAATTGTTGAAATATTAACCCCAGTCCCAGATATTCACACTGTTGTTTCATCTGTTTATGTCCTCTTTATTCCTTGACTTGTTTCAGGCTGTGGGAGAATAAGTTCAGTGAAGATGGACGGAGCCAGCTGAAGTGTCTGGGGGGAACCAGACCCGGACTGAGTGTGGACATGTGAACATCTCGTGGTGTGAACGTCACCGCCCGCCCTGGGGACTGGAATATTGTTGGATGATTCCCCGCCCTCCCTCCCGTTTAAACGGCCGCCCTCCCTCTCCTTTAAACCCCGACGTTTCCCGGGCCGGCCGGGCTGTGACAGCGGGCAGGGCAGGGCAGCCTCTGACGTCACGTGCTGCCGGGTATCCGGTGCTGCCTGCCTGCCTGCCCTCCAGTGGGGGACGGGGGAATTCCAGCGGGGAGGGGGACCTGACCTGCAGGATCCCGGATGCGACTTCATCATCAGCTCCTTCCTGCTGTGGATTGATGGTGACAACAGCAGCAGCGGCAGCAACATTGCTCAAACTGTCCATTCCCACAGCAATGTCTGTCACTGCTGTATCGTCTGTAAATCACATGTAAATAGTTGATGACTGTAAATTAGTGGATGTGTAGAAGACTAATATTTGCAGCACTCAATAAACACTTGTCAATTCCAGACTCCCTCCCGCTCGGATCATTGCAAATTTGATCAGAAATATGTGACCGTCCCAATCTCCCCAATATTTACTTCACTCCATTCTACCCCTCTCCTCCCAATCCATTATCCGCTGCTTTCTCTCTCAGTTTACCCTCCCGTATTCACCCCCCCCCCCCCATCTTCACCACCCTCCTGATCAACCACCGGTCTCCTCCATAATCCTGCTTCCCCCCCTCCTGCTGCCCCCTCCTCTTCACCTCCTACTCAGCCCCCCCTCCTCACGTCCTAGATCTCACCCCCCCTCCTGCTCCCCACTCCTCACCTCCTACTCAGCCCCCCCTCCTCACGTCCTATATCTCATCCTCTCCTCCTGCACCCCGCTCCATTTCACCTCCTACTCAGCCCCTCCTCCTCACGTCCTAGACCTCATCCCTCCTCCTGCTCCACCTTCATGTTACCCTCTCCTCATCCCCGTCATTCCCCTCTCTCTCTCCCCCTCCATCTCCCACCACACTCTGCCGCCCCCCCGCACTCTCCCCCTCCTTTCCCCCACCTTTCTAACCCAGATACTAGCATGGACAGCAGGCTGGCAGGCAGGCAGGATGACAGAAGACAAAGAGTGGCAATAAAGGGGGATTTTCCGGGTTGCCAGCCAGTGACTAGTGGGGTTCTGTAGGGCTCGGTGCTGGGGCCGCTACTCTTCACATTGTATATTCATGATTTGGATGAGGGTTTGAAGGCTTTGACGGCAATGCTTGCGGATGATACGAAAATAGGTGTGTGTGTGTGTGTGTGTGTGTGTGTGTGTGTGTGTGTGTGTGTGTGTGTGTGTGTGTGTGTGTGTGTGTGTGTGTGTGTGTGTGTGTGTGTGTGTGTGTGTGTGTGTGTGTGTGTGTGTGTGTGTGTAGAGACAGCAGGGGCGCTGCAGAAGGACTTGGACAGGTTGGGAGTGTGGACAGAGAAGTGGCAGATGGAATATAGTGCAGCAAAGTGTGGAGTCGTGCATTTTGGTTGTTGGAATAAAGGTGTAGACTGCTTTTCTAATTAGGGTGAAAATCCAGAAATCGGAGATACAATGGGACTTGGGAGTATTGGTGTAGGATTCCTAAAACGTTAATAGACAATCGACAACAGGTGCACGAGGAGGCCATTCAACGTGATCACGGCTGCTCATCCCCAATCAGTACCCCGTTCCTGCCTTCGCCCCATATTCCCTGACTCCGCTAGTGTTGTCCACAAATTAACAGGACCAGTAATTGCGGTGGGACACCAATGGGCGGGAGTGTTGACCAGGGAATAACAGGACTTGACATTGTGACACAAGGAGAGAGTCTACAGTTAATGACAAGACCCTGAACAACATAGATCTACAGAGCGATCTTGGAGTCCAAGTCCATAGCTCCCTGAAAGCGGCAACACAAGATGTTCTTGCCATGTTGCATATGTTTTGAAAAACTTTTCTTTATACAGCTATGTTAGAAAATGTTGAGATTTAAAAAATCAAGTCCGCGAATTAAGACCGAAATGAGAAATACTTTTTTTCACACAGAGAGTGGTGAGTCTGTGGAATTCTCTGCCACAGAGGGTAGTTGAGGCCAGTTCGTTGGCTATATTTAAGAGGGAGTTAGATGTGGTCCTTGTGGCTAATGGGATCAGAGGGTATGGAGAGAAGCAGGTTCAGGATACAGAGTTGGATGATCAGCCTTGATCATATTGAATGGCGGTGCTGGCTCGAAGGGCCAAATGGCCTACTCATGCACCTAATTTCTATGTTTCAAAGTCTGCAATTTATTCCATCAGAAAAAGCATAAAAAGTTTAATTTGACACCCAATTCACTTTCATATCTTCAGTATTAAAAAAGTTGTGGCCATTTTCATCCTCGGAAATTAGCATCTTGTTCCCTATTGCTTTTCCATTGACTTAACTCAAATCTGTGATCTAGGACAGTTAAAAGCCCACAACTTTTTTTTTGAATTAAGAGAACTGAATGAAATTTTCAATTATAATAGATTAAAGCATTCTGAAACAAATATCAAATAATCTTACTTGGAGCACCAGAAATTAAAGCATATCATTTGTTAGTTACCTAATTGTAGCTAATTACAAATGTCAGTTACCAGATCAAAACATCTATCCATTTCTTAAAAGGTTAACATTTTTAAATAACTTAAGTGTCCAAATAACATTCACACAAGGTTTCACAATATAACATGATATTTTATATCTCATTGTCACCGGGTGAGTGAGTGGGTGGGTGGGTGGGTGAGTGGGTGAGTGGGTGGGTGAGTGAGTGAGGGAGTGAGTGGGTGAGTGGGTGGGGTGTGTGGGTGGTGTGGGTGAGTGGGTGAGTGGGTGGGTGGGTGAGTGGGTAAGTGGGTGAGTGGGTTTGTGGGTGAGTGGGTGAGTGGGTCGGTGGGTGAGTGGTGGTTGAGTGAGTGGGTGAGTGGGTGGGTGGGTGAGTGGGTGAGTGGGTGAGTGGCTGGGTGGGTGGGTGAGTGGGTGAGTGGGTGGTGTGATGTGAGTGAGGGAGTGAGTGGGTCAGTGGGTGCGTGAGTGGCTGGGTGGGTGAATGGGTGAGTGGTGGTGGGTGAGTGAGTGGGTGAGTGGGTGGGTGGGGTGAGTGACTGGGTGAGTGGATGAGTGGGTGGGTAAATAGCCTAAGTGTCCAAATAACATTCACACAAGGTTTCACAATATAACATGATATTTTATATCTCATTGTCACGAACTTATAGGGCAAATGGAAGGAATTTAGTGTTTAATTCCCATAAATTAATAGGCATTTTAATCATCTTGCGAGTGAGCTTTTGTGGAACGCGATGGATTGGAACGTTGCGGTTTGAAGTGAATTTGAACCCCATATCAGCAGGAAAAAACGCTGCCGTTCGAATGGGGCCCAAATCACCTTTTCGCAACGTGACATTTTGACTAAAGGCATCCTAAGAAGCACGTCTATATGTAAAAATAAATGGCGTACCTTGCTTTGTCCCGTACGTGAGATCCGTCCGTTTGTCGGCGTGTGCTTTAGAAGACGATTTGTATTTTGCTCGTGCTATTAAATTATCCAGCGCTATTTTTAATAAACTTGATAAAACAGCAGTCGAAGCGATTATTCTTCACAGCTTAACAGACTGGAGAAAAACTGCATTTTATACCCGCCCCCCCCCCCCCTCTCAAAGGCGCTAAAGTCACGCACATGGCCAGTGGCAGAACTACAGCGCCGCTGAAGGTGAGTTTTGTAACATACCTACTTTATATGTTGAATATGGAAATATCTTTTAGAGCCATAGAGTGATACAGCGTGGAGACAGGCCCTTCGGCCGACACTGATCAACATGCCCAATAGACACTAGTCCCACCTGCCCCGCGTTTGCACAAATCCCCTCCAAACCTGCCCTCAAAATGTATCTGTCTAACTGTTTCTTAATCATTATGAAAGTCGCTGCCTCAACTACCTCTTCCGGCAACTCGTACATACACCCATCACCCTTTGTGTGAAAAAGATACCCCTCAGATTCCTATTAAACTTTTCCCGTTCATATTGAACATGGTCCTCTATTCCCCTACTCTGGGCAAGAGACTCTGTGCATCTGTCTACCCGATCTATTCCTCTGGTGATTTTATACACCTCTATAAGATTACCCCCATCCTCCTTCGCTCCAAGCAATAGAGTCCCAGCCCTGCTCAACCTCTCCCTGTAGCTCCTATCGGTCATCGGTCATGTTCATCGGTCTATGAAAGTAAGCATGCAGGTACAGCAGGCAGTGAGAAAGCCAATGGCATGTTGGCCTTCATAACAAGAGGAGTTGAGTCTAGGAGCAAAGACTTCTTCTGCAGTTGCACATGGCCCTGGTGAGACCACACCTGGAGTACTATGTGCAGTTTTGGTCCCCTAATTTGACGAAGGACATTCTTGCTATTGAGGGAGCCCAGTGTAGGTTCACCAGGTTAATTCCCGGGATGGCGGGACTGTCATACGCTGAGAGAATGGAGCGGCTGGGCTTGTACACTCTGGAGTTAGAAGGATGAGAAGAGATCTCAGTGAAACATATAAGATTATTAAGGGTTTGGACACGCTAGAGGCAGGAAACATGTTCCCGATGTTGGGGAGTCCAGAACCAGGGACACACACACACAGTTCAAGAATAAGGGTTCGGCCGTTTAGAACGGAGACGAGGAAACACATTTTC